>PVIY010049527.1:0-16687 GCA_004026745.1 Myrmecophaga tridactyla | reverse complement strand
TTTTATCCTTATTAGATTTTTCCTAGTCCATCTCTAGGAATAGAGATGTGTCCAAAATGCTCAATTTAGTGATTTTGAATGTAACTAGTTGTTGACAATGATTCTATTCTTAAAATTGTTTATGGTACGTAAACCAATTTATTCCAATATTAAGGAAATTGATATTTTTAAACAATTTTTATTGATACAACAATGTACAAGCACATACATTCTTAACATACAAACATTTCATACGTGGTGTACAATCAATGACTCACAATATCATCACATAGTTGTATATTCATCACTATGATAATTTTTTAGAGCATTTGCAACAGTCAAAAAAAAAAAAGAAATAAAAAGAAAAAGCTCATACATGCCATGCATTATTTTTAAAAGTTTATAAAATGAGATAAACAGGGGAATAAAACATATAATAATACTCATTTTGGCAATAATATTGTAAACTTGAGCAGAAGGAATAAAAGAATGTGCTGGTGTATTGTAAAAAATAAAAGGAAAATGGACTGGGGATTTAATGAGGGTTTTTGCAGTTCTCATACACTGAGAAAAAGGTCAGTAAAGTTAAGTTTGAATCCTGAATTTAAGGCTTAATCAACGGTGGGCTCCCTTGGCTCTCCTGGTAGAACCACTCCCATTTATAGAACTAAATTACTAATTCTGGATTCAGGGATAAGAGCAGAGAAAAGGTAATTCTGAACCAAAAATGTGTTCATATGTCATCATGCTCTAAATAATACATTTCAAAAGAAATTCAATATCAAATTTCTGGAATTTGGCTCTACATCCACCTGAATCTTTTTGGGTTTCCCATGCCATTCATTTATCCGTTATAAAGCAAACAACAAAACCCATAAGCATTTAATTACCAACTATGTTGCAAGAAGTAGCTTTAGGAAGTTCATAGTCCAGTGACAAGGATGTTTTGTGTATGATCAATTCAGGTGTGATATGATGTGGGATGTGCGTGATGATGAAGCCATGGGAGCACATCAGAAAGATTAGGAAAAATGTTTAAGTGGACGCAATTCTAGATGGATGATGGTTTCCCAAACTAATACAATCTTGCTTAAATTATTCAGATCTGGAAATCTATCTTTTGGGACCATATACCAAAGACTAATCTAAAATAGAGCCAACTCTTTGTTCATAATTCTGTTCTTGATAAATATTAAGCAAAATGGAGAAGTAGTGACCATGGTGATTTTATCTATAATAAATCATATTGAACTACAGGGCCACAAAGATTGATTTTTTTGAAGAATAAAGCTAAACCTGCAGGGGTAAATTATTTTATTAGACTAAAACTAAAATGTGTTCTCGTATACTTTGTGCAACTAAGGCGAATTTATATTTTGGGGGAAGGTGGAGAGGCATAAAATTGCTGAACCCTAGAGAGTGTGCTCTATTTTGGAGCTGGTAGGAATACAATTTTCTAGAAAGTCAAAAACTTAATTCTTCATGTATTACCTCCACATTTACTTTCATGTTGCAGTGAAGTATTTCTTCTTACGTAAGTAGAAGTGAATTACTCACTTAATGAGCCCCATCAGTGGAATACTGGAATTATTCAATAAAATTATTTTCTCCCATAGTGTTCAGAAGGACAACCCACTTTCACTATAACTGAAGTCATTCTGAAACTGGAATCCTAATAGCAATGCTCAATCTGACATTTTCCCCTTGGCTTTCCTTATATTAGATGCCCATGACTGAAAGAAACGGTTGGCTTCTAGATTACTAGGCTTGTTATTGTAAAATTTACCTTGAGTGTTAATAATGGTAATGGTTGGCTTTTAAAGATGATTTCAATTGTTTTTGATAATGAGACAGTAATGCAAGAAAAGTAATCACATTTTAATTAACATGAAAAGTGAAGGCACTGAATAACCCCAGTTAAATATGTCCCGTCTCCCCAACTCACATTTTTTGCGTAAATACTTGGGGAAAATGTGAAAATTGCCATTCTTTCTTGCACATATTATATATTATACAAGGTAGGGATTATTCATAGTGTTATAGAAGCAAATTCCATTCTCTGACTGGCAGGATAATCCCTTAGCACCTTATGTGATTTCCACACAGGTACCATTAAAATGAAAAAAAATATGCATATATAAAGTAAATCAAAAGCTCATTTGTGCTTAAATATTTTTATTCCACTATATTGCATACATTTTGAAAGCATAATTTATCATTTTCAAAACAAGCCCAATCAGATACGTGTGAGTTATGAATGTGTTCCAAACTTTTTCTTAAAGTAGTTAATAAGCAAGTACTTATTTGTTATCCCTTTTAAGTCAGTTTTCATAGGATCACACTTTAATCAGGGAATCTGAAGTTATTAAAATATTCATTATATATATTTTTCATATTGTTTTGCATACTGAATTGTATCTTGGCTGGCTAATGCAATAGTTTATTTTATGACATGTCTCCTGGCTAATGGTGATATGTGATGTGTGATGGAAACATTTTGCATAATATTCTGTATTAAAAGAATTGTTCTCATACTCTCCGAGTACCCATATTTGTACTTTCCTAAAAGTTAATGTTGCTTAAACACATTATTTACAGTTATTTAAAACAGAAAACTTAAAACTAGTCATATGCTGTTAGTTTGATTGAATTTTAATTATATTATAGAAAGGCTATTGAAAAGAAATAAATTATGGCACTGAATATACTTTGAAGGAGCGATCCCTTATAATTAATGCTAGAAAATATGGTTAAATACTGGAAAAAGTATTATTGAAATACAAGCTTCATAATTTTCTGTAAATCAGTAAATAGAATAATATTCTGTAAAATAGATTTTCAGTAAAGATCCTAGCTCTGTTTTAATACAACCATGACCCTTTACATTTTCTCTTCTTTTAAAATTATTTACAGCATGGTAGTTCTGTTGTTTATTAGAGAGTTCATGATCAACTTTCTTCACATAAGGCACTTGATATTTAGGAATAAAATATGAAATAAAATGCCTCAATTAAAATGTTTATGATATTTTTCATGTTATATTTATCTATTGAGTATTAATAGAACAGTACAAATGAGCAAAATTAATAGAGCAAAAATGAGTTAACCTGTAGTTTAGCTTGCATGTGATTCTTTTTATAAAGTTGCAAATAATTTTGCAAATATAAATGTTATTGCCTGTATACAAAATAGTCACTAATTGCATGTTAGGATTAGATTCAATAATCCTGCACAGAATAACAAAAACAACTATAATCAGTTTAACAATAGGGATTTATTTTTCGTGTAAAAAGAAATTTGGAGATAGGCCTGGTCCTGTAAGAGCAGCTACACAACAGCCTATGGAACGGCCTTTTGAATTTTCCAATTCACCATCCTAAGCATGGGGCTTTCTTCTCTATGCTCATAAACTGGCTATGGCATCTCCAGCCATTATGTCATCAAGAAGTAGAAAAGATGAAGAAAAATTGGAAAGATGAGGAAAAACAGTAAAAAGTATATGAAAGATGATTCTGTTCCTTTAAAAACCTTTTCCTGAATGTTCCAGAAAGTTTCTTCTAGGATCACTTCATCAGCCAAAACTAAATCTCACATGTCTACTCTGGCTCTAAGGGATTATAGGAAGGTGAGCATTTTAATTAGACATATACCCAAAACAAAGCTCATTAATGACAGATTCTATTAATATGGAAGGGTTCAATTAATAAGAAAACGGGGAATGAAAATTGAATAAGCCACTTGCAGTGACTGCCATGCTCATTATTTATTTTGCAATAAGATCCCAAAACGTAAACTAAGATGCTGTGATTGAGATTGCTTAAAATAGGAGTCCAAGTGGCTTTGTTGAAATCGAAGATAGTTTATACTGCACTATAATGAAAAAAAAACTTCATGATTTTTATAATTTAATATTTTGGGGTACTAATATTCTGAAAGCAGCAAAAATTAAAGGTGAAAAGAGAGTGTGAAGTCACTTATGCCTGGATTTTCACTTTATATTTTCTTGTCATGTAGGATTGAGTAAGTTGTTTAACATTTCCTGTTTCTTGTTTTTTTTAACATGGCCAGGCACCGGGAAGTGAACCCGGGTTTCCAGCATGGTAGGTGAGAACTCTGCCACTGAGCCACCGTGGCCCACCCTGTTTAACATTTCTTGAATTTCATTTTCTAATTTATAACATGGAGACAATTTTTATAGTGAGAACAGCACCTTGAATATAGTAGATAGACAATTACTAGATGAATTCCTATTTTTATCAACATTTATGATTTCCAATTTTTGATTAAAATATTCAGGAAAAGGAAAACATTCTGGTGGAAATTTGTACTATTTCTGTTTTCTAACAATAATTTCTAAGTTAAAAAGTCAGTTGATTTTAGGATATATTGTAGGCTTTGTTTTAACCTGAATATATGTTTCAATTGAGTATAAAAATAGTTGTACATATCTGAAGAATGTTGTACAATGAACTGCAAATTAACTGTGTTGTATGTGTGCCAAAAGAACACTTGAATATATTCCTGGCCATCGTAAGGCTGAGTGTATTAGTCTTGGATTCTTCTACATGGCAGGGATGTGAGGGTCCTCTTCTTTGCTGAAATACAGCCAGCTATAACAAGTTGTAATTTATTGCCAGAGATTGATTCAGCAGTCATCGTGTCACTTTACATCTGCAGACATTCAATGGTGATGTCCTTTTTCTGGGTTGCTACATCAAGAGGGCTAGTCCTGTCTTTGTCATTGGGTCTAGGTTAACTAGGGAAAGTGCCAGCCTGGGTCTGCTCTGTCTGAGACCTAAAACATAACCCTTGATACATTTTGTTTTGCAGATATCATTTGATCTCAGATAGGCTTGATCTCATATTCTGTATTCCATGTAGCATTGATACAGTACACATAGATATTGGTTAAGGCTGCCGATGATCAGAAGGAAAGAACAGAAGAATAGTAAGTGGTAAGCATAAAAAGAAGCAGATGGCCTGAGAATAACAATGACTGCACCTCAGTAATAACAGCAAACAAGCAGATTGGCTCCAATGATGGCAAGAGGAAAGTAGGCACAATTAGGATGGAAGGAAATAATAGCAAATATTGAGTAGCGCCTGCTTTTCACAGTACATGAAACTTTACTTGTATTATTTTATTCAATCCTCACGATCAACACTGTTATATCCTTGTATATAAAAGGTGAAGTACTTTGTCCAATTTCATAGTGCCAAGCCCAGGCAATTCGAGAAAGTCTGTGCAATTAATATTCTATACCACATCTACGTAGAGATACAAAATTCCTCAAAACAAATAATATATAAACCTTAAAACATGACCATTCCAGCTGAGTTTACTGCTTTAAGAGAAACCTTGATAAATTGACCTATCCACATTTATGACTCGAAAAGTCCATAGCAAGTGGGCACCTGTAGACTAGACCAGCAGTTCCAAAGAGAGGCCTTTAGCTAATCCTGTTCACTAATCCCAGGATTTATCACAGACATTATGGAAGACATTTAACGGCTATAGTACTCTTAGAGACGTGTTCTGGGAATATATGTCTCAGGCTGCTGCATTCTTCTCAGTTTGAATCATATTTCTTGTGAAAATAGTGCAGTGTTAACTGATGGAGCATCAAACCCAAAGGAACAGCACAGTGGGTTTGTATTCTGAGTGTAAAAACATAGTCAGTTTGTATCTGCTCTTAGACCCATGTTTTGAATTGGGTAATATTACATGCAAAGGGAATGTTAGGAGAGACTTCCTCATGTTTGTCTTTGAAATGCCTATACTCCATTTTAAAGGCTGGGATAACAAGAATGGGTATTTGACAAAAAACATATTAAGATTATTGAACAATAACTTTGTCACTGGTGGAACAATGTGTCTGTCTTAACTGACATCCAAAGATGTGATGAGTCTCAACTAAAGAAACCATAATAAATAAATGCTAGTTTGTAAAAACAAACAAACAAACAAATAAATAAATAATTAAGAGGACACTACTCGTTTAATAAAAGATTCCCTGCAAATGCACTGCTGCACATGACAAATAGAAGAAGGATTTTGACTCTGCATGCGGTGAATAGAACTGGAGAACTACTGACGTGCCTTTGGAGATTGAGTGTGAAGTTTTCAAACTAACTAAACATGTATAAACTATGTGACAATAACATTCTTCCATCCTTACATATGTACTCTTTTGAAGAAAAAAAATCTTTCAACTTTCTTGAGAAATGAAAGAACAAGGAAAGGTAGAAAATATGGTTCTGGGAATTGTACTAATAGGTAGACTAACTTCTCAGGAGATCAACTGGGTTCCCCAAGGATGCTCATTGAAATGACACAAAAGAATTGGTCACTACCATCTATTTAAATATTCTTTTAAGTAAGAAACTATTTATTGCTACTCTCCATGAAACACTGATTCCTGGAAATATTTTCTAAAGGCTTAACATCAATACAATTTCCCCCAGCCAATTCCAAAGAAGTAGAATGATCTTTCTGATATTTTGGAGAAACAGTTGTTTGTTTGTTTGTTTGTTTTAGTGTAACAGTGTTATACTGCTTAACATCTCAAACTCATTAGATACTCTTGCAAGCAGGAAACTATTTGTGTCCTCTGTTCTATACAAACTTAACTCAGGATATAATATGCAGCAGAAAATTAATTTTAATGCTAATGGTTTAAAACAAACATGGCTTATGGATAAAGAAATAGCACAGCATTGTCACTGGGGTGTGCATGCATGTGTTTGCAAAATTCTGAAAGCTTCAACTCACCCCAAATTTGCTAAAGAAGGAACTTTCTAGATTTGTTCCCTTGTGTTTCCCCTATACGTACTATTGTTGCTGCTCTATGCATACATGTGGTTATTATTATTTGGTTTTTGGTTGTGTGTGGAGATAGAGCTTGTTGTCATTGATTACATAAGGTCAGGAAGAAGGAAAATTAAAAATAGCACTATGGTAGAGGAGCAAGGAGAAAATAAGAATAATAGACAATTTATGGTAAAATCAATGTTCCTTTCTGTTTCCTTCAAACATAGGTCATGACCATGTATTACAACCTCAATCCACTTGATTGAAAGTATATAAAGCAAGAACAGTCTTTTCTTTTAGCAAGTTTTTCTATGAAAGAAATGCCCTCTAATCATTTAACATTGAAAACGATAGTGTGAGTTTTGAAATCGTTACAGATTTTATAAGCAAGGCTCCACTTATTGTATATATAATCATCTTTTAGATTTGGATTTTACAGATTTATTTGTGTGGCCTATTTGTAGTGCAATCAGTTATATCTATTGAAAATGTACTTAATTTTGACATTGTAATATTTGTTAAGTATAAAAAATGAGAGAGAGAAACGGACAGAGAGGACATTCAGTCCTCATGAAAAATAAAAAATTTCCCTCATTGAACTGAGTGCATGAGGGTAGGTGGAGAATAGAGAATCTCTTTCTATATTCAAGTGACATAATTTAGGTATATTGGTGGCATTTTCTAGCTATTTATCCCATAGTTTTCCATGGAGAAATATAATTTTTAAGTTTGTCTATCATTGTTTACTTCAAAACTGCATAATGCATAGTAGACTATTTAAGGATAAAATAAATTACACTGCAGCTTTAATTCTTCAGGTTTACAACTCTCACTTGTGACATAGAAAATGAAGAGATTTAAAATCCATTTCAAGCATGTAACTATAATTTCATAAAATTTTATGCCCACAATATATAGCATGTGATAAAAAATGTGGAGTGTGGAGAATTTTCACCATTTATAACCACAAGTTTGGGGTCTTTAAAATGAGGGGAAAAAGTTTCTCTTCTTGCTGAAAAACTTCAAAAATAAGTGACAATGAAATTGAAAGTAAAATGAAGGAGGAAGTGCATTATTTGGAATGAGTCACAGTGCCTGAGTTTTGTTCCAGACTCAACTTAATAGCTGCATTATACTGGTCAAGTATTATAATATACCAAGCCCCACTCTCCTTATTCTTATCACTGGGAAGGAAATATATCGTTAATGTTATCAAAGAAGTTAGTAGTTAAAAATAATCTTTACACTTGAATAAATTATTCAATTAGAAATGACTGGTAAAAATTAATCATAATAAAATATTATAAATAATAATGTCAACTATTGTTATAATTTTAATAATTATTATTATTTATAATAAGTATAAAAGGAATATTTCTTTTGATTTATGGTGTTCTTTTCACATATACCCAAGTCAAGGGTGTTAAATAATGCTCATGTCTACCAATTTTACCCCATGTTGTTTTCCTCTGTTGTTAATGGAATGTGACATTCATGTGTCCTTCATAATCATGACATTGATCTATTCTCAGTCCCCTATGCTTTTGGTGGCACTGACTTTTCCTTCCCATAAATGCTTTAATGTATTTACATATGAAATTGTATTGGAAAACATTTAATGTGATTTATTTTATCTGAAACCCACAGAAAACTAAGTTTTTTTCACTTTGAATTGTTTTGAATTTTATAAGCACATAATATTTTGGTTTGTTAAACATCTCAAGACTGTTGTCAGGAGCTTCCTAGCCCCAAAAGCAGCAGGCAATTTCTCTTGGTGTAACGGAAAGAACTGCAAACTGAGAGTTGGATAACCCAGTTTCCATTCTGAATTCTGTAATTAACTTGCTATATGATATTGGGAAAATCACTTAGCTTCTCTGGTTCTCAATCTCCTCATTTGTGAAACGAAGTAATTGAAACAGTGGTCTCCAAAGTACTTTTCTGTTTCAATGGCCTGATTTTATGCCATGATAGAAACCATGCATGAAGATCATCTCCCCTTTCTTTTTAAATCTATATTTCCTTTTCACCAATTCAAATCATACTAAAAATATTTTTGGAATACCTGTTCTCAAGTACAATTTGGTTTCATAGTTATATATGATCGATATAATAGGGGAAGAGTCCGGAGGCAGAAAAGACACAACCTAAACCTCAGAGAAGCAGCTAAATAAAGAAGAAAAAAAAAAGACTATTTTGTGAACTGATATATATCTGAGCTGACTGCTCAGATGCTTTATTTTCTCCTTCCTCTGAACAGGACCAATAAATTCCAAGCATCATTAGCAGCCAGTGTGTACTCAGAACCAACAAATGATATGCCAACTACTTAGAGAAAGGCTTCAGAATATAAAATGGGTGACAACGGTGTTATATCTGCAAGCATAGAGGGATTATAGGAGCAAAACTTCTCAAGATTTTATAAGGCAAGAATTTCAGCCTGTTTTAAACTAAAATGCAGCATTATTTGTTTGTTTTTTTTAATTTTGTTCTACATGAAAGGAATCAAACTTTGGAATTAAAGTTATATCCAACACAAAGGATTCCCACCTCCCACAAAAAAAGAAATATATAAGTTTGGATTGGGCAGCAGTTGAATTGTGGCATTATAGAGTCAAGCAGAGGATTTCAGAATTGTTCTGCATTATTAAGCATTTTTCAGAGTGGGCTCATGATTCTGAATGGATGGGTCCTGGTAGGAGATATTCTGACCCTGACTCTGCTTCATTCAACATATACTTTTTTCTTTTCTTTCATTTTAATACATACCTCATTTAAAAAAATGCATAGAAAGGCTGAATTGGAGGATATTGATATGAAGCACAATAAAATTAATGAAGCTCGGAATTTTATTAAAGTTTAATTAACTGTCATTATTTGAATGGCTGGAGCAGAAGCCTCTACCCCAATATGTCTCTACAGAATGAAACAACACTTCTCATTTGATTTTACACCAACATCTACATGATGAAAGCTGTTCTCTTGCTACTATAAGCATCGCACACTATCTAGATTAATTGTCCAGATTTTCCTCATTTCCAAAAGATTGACCAATTTCACTCTAATAAAACAGAGTCCTTTCAAAGTGTATAAAGGTTGATGAAATATTGATAATAAAATCTGTCGCCCTTATTTTTACTGACCTTGATAAATAATGATAGGTTTTCAAACCATACTGATCTTTGGAGACCTACAGATGCGTTTGTCTCAGAATCTGTGGTGCATAATATGATCAGTATTTAATGAATGCTTCTTGCATGGGAGAAGCAGAAAGTGGCTATCTCTGCTGTTGGGTGATTTAGGCAGGATTTCTTTTAATGACTAACAGAATCAAATTCTTAGTAGGAAATTTTTGGGTTCATTTAGATGTGGCAAACTCAAGAATGTATCTTGACATGGTAGCATTAATCTTCCTTTGTGTGTAGACTTCATTTTCTCTGGTTTCAGAGGCCCTTTTGTCATGTTTAGAGTGGGGGGCAATGAAGATTGTGCAAGAAATAATTTTGTTCAGGTCACACTTTCCCACACCATGGCCAAAGGGACAAAATGCAGTGATTATCAATCCTACCTGACTTACTTGTTGGATGGGAGCAGGAGCAGTTATACAAAGGGAAGGCAGGAGCATTTACCAAAAATAGGGGCAAAGGGCTACCGGCAGGCAAAGTTAAAACAAGCAAGCAAACAACAAAATTGGTGTGTCTTAAAATTTGGGCACATAAACAAGAAATTAAAAGTGTCTCTTTAATCTAAAAACATTGCTCTAGTTTGCTAGCTTCCAGAATGCAATGTATGAGAAACAGAACGGTTTTTAAAAGAAGGAATTTATTAAGTTGCTAGTTTATGATTCTAATGCCATGAGAATGTCCAAATTAAGTCAAATCTATAAAAATGTCCAAATTAAGGTACCAACAAGAGATTACGTTCACTCAAGAAAGGCCGATGAAGTTCAAGGTTTGTCTTTCAACTGGAAAGGCACATGGCAAACATGGCGAAGTCTGCTGGATTTCTCTCCAGGCTTCTTGTTTCATGAAGCTTCCCCAGGGCTGTTTTCCTTCCTCAGCTCCAAAGGTCTCTGGCTGCATGGGCTCTCCATCATTATGAACTTTCTCCCAATGCTAAAGAACTCCAGCAAACTAATCAAGACCTACCTGGAATGGGTGGAGTCACATCTCCCTATAATTAATGCCCACAGTTGGGTCACACGGAGATGATCTAAGCACGTTTACAACATACAATATTAAATAGCGTTTAAAAGAAATGGCTACTCCACAAACTGGCATAGGAATGATTTATTTTCAAAACCATAAAGTAATGTGAATATTAGATATCAGTAATTACACATAGGAACTAGTATCTATTGCCACATAAAAAATGACCACTCATTCATGATCTTAAACAAGACCTACTTATGACTTCACAGTTCTGAAGGCAGGAGTACAGCACAGCATGGCTGAGTTCCTTGCTCAGGATTTCACATGACTGTAATGAGGATGGTGGCAGGGCTGTGTTTCTTACTGGTGACCATGGGGATGTATCTGCTTCAAAGAAGTTTCAAGTTGTTGGCAGAATTCATTTCATTGCTGTTTTCCAGCTAGCTGTGAAGTAAGAACTGCTCTCAAATCATACAGGTGGCCCCTTTCAATGAGCGCTTGGTTTTCTTTCAAACCCATCAGAGTGTCTCTCTGACTTCCTCTTTTCACACCTGGTTAAAAAAAAATAAAAACTCTCTGCTTTTAAAGCGCCCATGTAATTAGGGCATGCCCATACAAATAATCTCCTTATTTTAAGGTCTACTGTACCATATTACATAACCTAACTAGAAGAGGCAAATCCATCACTTTTTACAGTCCTTGGAGATTGATACGGGTGTATACACCAAGGGGAGGGAAATGATTGGATATCCTGCAATCCTGTCTACTAGACTACATTTTGAAGTGTAATCATAATTGTTAGTTAAGACTTGATTTGGGGTTCAATTTTTTTGTAGTGTATCTAGATTTTATGACCTAAAATAATACAGTAAATTAGATTGGACTCTTTTGATTTCAGAAATTCTATATCCTTCCTATGATGTATAGAGAGTGAAAAATTGTAACAAATAGGTGATCAGTAAAAAACCTTTCCTTTTCACCTTGGACATAATGCAACTGCTCAATCAACAACATCCATGTTCAACTTCTGGAAAATGTGCTACGAACACATATATGCACGCAGAACTCCATGGATTCCATGAATTATTAGGAGAAATTTAACAACACTGAAGTTCATTTTCTTCTGACAAACAATCAAACTTTGGAAGAATTATTCAACATTTAAGGTCTCAATCAATGTCAAATTAAGCACCTGCTTTCGAAATCTTGAATCCCTTGTTTAAATCTGTAACCTTTAAAAATGCAATAACCTGGAATAAATTTAAATCAGTCAGTAATATATATTAGCTAAAAGAAGTCAAAATTCAGGCTTCAAAATGTATGAAGGCTTTTTTTTTCTTTTCAATCTTTTCCTTTTAAATTTAAAGTTGAAATGGAGCTATTATTCTTTTGGAAAGTTCTTGGAAATCCTATTAGCCTTAATGAGAAATAAATGAATCCTGAGGACTATTCCTTCCCTAAAGAATACAATGAGAATGTTTTACAAACATTTCTGGCTTGCCTGTATTTAGAAATAAGGTGAAACTTGATGTATTCTGTACTCAGAGTACTTATGATTACTAATTGGCATTGACACAATTTATCTTTAAACATTGGTGCTTAACATTAAGATTATCCATATTACTGGAAAAAATTAATATTTTAAGCTATACATTTTCCTGCCAATGAGATATTTGTGATACAATTATTGGACATAAGAATGAGAGATAAAATTCTAACTCTAAATTTGTTATAAAACAGCTTGACCTATAATACAAAGAGAGTAAGATATTTAAGTTCTTAGATTTATTCTTTCTGCATTTGTGATACTGTTCTTTGAAAATGCATTTATAGAGGAAAGGAAATAAAAGACTTCAGTGAGGTAGCTTTGTGCTTTAACGCATAAAGCAATCCCTACAGTAATACATTATACAGAAAATGGGTCACCTTCAAACCACCCCTGGAAATAGACACTGTGTATTCAGATTGTATTCTTAAAGACATCATTTTACATTGTGTATGTTTACTTGGCCTTTTGTTCATTTCATAAAAGCGTTAATGTGTGTGCACCTACAAACATATACACCCTCTTTCCTCCTCTTTCTTTCTTACATGTAAGACATATAACCACACATAAACACACTCACACATGCACACATCTGTTGAGAGATTATGAGTTCATTGTGGGGAAAAAAAGACACGTCTTAATGACTACTTCTCTAATAAAAAAAGCATTATTCTATTATGTTTTTAGTATAATGGATTTCTTATATCTCAGAATGAATTAAGGAATGAACAGTATAGAATGTTAGAAAATTTTGTGTTTCTTTGAAGTGTGTAATTGATATAATAGTGAATGTATTTTCATCAGCATAAATATTGTTAATTTTTTCCAGTTGAGTGATGGTTTCAAATATATAATGAAGAATTTTGTCATGTGTATTTGGGGTAATCATTTCTAACAGTAAACAAAATATCATTTTGAGGTCTATTAAAAGCACAAATAGCACGTGGATTTTTATTATATGTTATGTGCTTATCTAAAATTTCTGAAGGAAAATTTGATTTGAGAGGCACAAAAAATATATAAAGAAAGTGCTTTGAATGAATAGCTTTGTGCTGTGGCTCCTATTGTTCACACTGGACTCCTCTCTCCTTGAGAGTAGGTGTCATGTTGTGTTCTCAATTCTGCTACCTGGCACAATCACTAATAGGCAGTACAAAATGTGTTTGAATGAAACTATGCTCGTTGATGCATTCATAATAATATAAACCTGGTTTTGCCTAAACAAAAAGAATGCTACATAGCTAATCCTTCAGTAGTTTGCATTTTTTGTTAACCCAATTCTTTGACCAAAGATCCAGTATTTTTTCTAAAGATAAATGTGTTTATGTGTGTGTGTGTGTGTGTGTGTGTGCATACAAAGAATATATATGGCATCGTATCATCAAATTATGGAGAGTTGATTCAGTTTAAGGGCTAGTCCTAAAAACACATGGGCTCAGGATCTGGTTTGAAACACAGTTCTATAACTTTCTCCTGGTAGTCTGCCCCTAATTTGTTAGCTTCCTGTGCATTCCTAGATAATAGCACATATTTCATACAGTTGATGTGAGTTCTCAATTGGATTAAGATATGTAAATCCATCAGAAAATTGTCTAATAAAAAATAAGTATTTAAACAGATTGTCCATCTTTACTTTGGATCCAATTAGCATTATTTTACACATTAATATATAGAGAGAAATATTCTATGTGCATTTGGTTATAAAGGGAGGGAAGTGAAGAAAACAGGTATTATTACTCCAAATTCTTTATGGTATCCCCAAAATTTATGATATAAATATTATAATCTACATTTTACACTTGCAGACTGTGAGGTTCAAGAAATTTAGTAACTCAAACACTAACACCCAGATAATATGCGATGGATTTGTGATTCTAACAACCAAATGTTTATGCTTTCTAGATCACAGAATTCCTAGCATTCCATGTAGTGTATTCTCAAAAGCTAAAATCAATAAAACAGCTAAAGGGTTTCTAAGGATCTATGCATGTATTTGTTTCTTTATTTTAATTTATTAGTTCATTATATGCATACTAAGTGTGCTGGTTTGAAATGATGTATGTCCCTTAGAAAAGCTATGTTTTAATCAAAATCCCATTTCATAAAGGTAGAATAATCCCTATTCAATACTGTATGTTTGAAACTGTGATCAGATCATCTCCCTGGATGATATGATTTAGTCAAGAGTGGTTGTTAAACTGGATTAGGTGACAACATGTCTCCACCCATTTGGGTGGGTCTTGAGAAGTTTCTGGAGGCCTATAAAAGAGGAAATAATTAGGAGAATGGGAGATTCAGAGAGAGAGCAGAACGACATAGCCATGAGAAGCAGAGTCCACCAGCCAGTGACCTTTGGAGATGAAGAAGGAAAATGCCTCCCAGGGAGCTTCATGAAACAGGAAGCCAGGAGAAGCAGCTAGCAGATGATGCCATGTTCACCACGTGCCCTTCCAAATGAGAGAGAAACCCTGAACTTCATCAGCCTTCTTGAACCATGGTATCTGTCTCTGGATGCCTTAGATTGGACAGTTCTATAGATTTGCTTTAATTGGGACATTTTCTCAGCCTTAGAACTGTAAACTAGCAACTCATTAAGTTCCTCTTTTTAAAATCCATTCTGATTCTGGTATATTGCATTCCAGCAGCTAGCAAATTAGAACACCAAGTATGAGCTGTAACTATGTTCCCTATATTTTACAGGTAAGGAGAATAAAGAAAACACTAGCTGTAATGCAATCATGCCTAATCCCTCATTGCTGTAAATATAAACTGTTCACCCACAAAGTTAAACCAACAAGATACAAGCCTAGAAACAAATGATACAAGAAGGATAAAAATAGGGTGGGAGAGGTTAATCTGCCAGAGTTAAGATTAAGATTAAGCAAAGAGATTTACTTTAAGTATATAACTGTTCCATTATCTGATATTTTTAAGTTGAAAAACTGTCATTCAACTAAGTTGGCACTCATTTCAGGGTAAAATGAAGCCATCAAGAGTATTGGTAATATCTATTATAAAGTCTACTGGAAAATAAATAACTATATCTTCATCTCTGCTCCTTAGGATCATGTCATTCTGATACAAATTCTGTAAACAACATAATAGTATAGAAATTTTAAAGGTTTTCTAAATTTTAAACTGGATATTATTGTTCTTTGATGAAGTGATCATTTCTTTTTAAACTCAGAATTAAACTTAAGGAAGAAGACAATATAGGAAGGAAGTAGGCATAACAAAACTTGGGGACAAGTGGTTGGGGACTATGCTGCATGATTGTTGTAAAAAATCTACCTACCGATCAGAAAATGAAAAGTCTGGTCAAAGTATATCAGTGAATCCATAATGGAAAATAATTGGCTGGTTTGAATGAAGAATATTTCTTCATACTACAGAACTCAGTGACCATCACAACAATCGTATAAATTGTTTTGCAGGGTTGTACATTAGTCAGGATTCCCCAGAGAAACAGATATAACAGGGTATCTATAACATGGAATTGGCTCATGTGACTGTGAGGAATGGCAAGGCAGTCCACAAGCTGGGATATCCAAGGAAGGTTTTCTCCAGGGGAATCCTGGAGAAGCTGACTGGCTGAAATAGCTATAGAGATTCTTTCTGACAGCTGAAATTCGTTCTCCTTTTAAGGTTTTCAACTGATTTGATGAGTCTTCTCTCATTGCCAAAGGCAATACACTCCCCAAAACAATCACACCAGTACTTTCTTGACCAAACAATTGGACAGTAAAATTTGGCCAAGTTGACACATAAACTTAACCATCAGAAGTAGATATATTAGTCCATTGAGGAACCCCGTTATAAGAAAATAAGAAGTATTTTATTACTTAAAATTTACCTAGGCATAGAATGTGTTAATTATTTCCATTTTTAAAGATATATAGTAGCTTATGCATTCTCACTCAATTATAAAAATAATTGTTGTTGAAAATCCTGTGGTGACTACACATTTGTTCTTTCTTTTCTTTATTTTTCTCTCCCTCACTTCCTTACTCCTCCCTTCTTTCTTTCAACATTGTGCTCTTATTTTTTCTTTCCTTCTCCTTTCTTCCTTTTCTCTTTCCTTCATTCCTTCCTTCCATCATGATATTTTCATTCTTTTCTATTTCTAATTTTCTAAAGCTGTGGTTCTCCTTTTCTTTCACAGGTGGGGTCTCATATATATAAGACAAGCTGTAGGTTACA
>PVIY010049526.1:0-16682 GCA_004026745.1 Myrmecophaga tridactyla | reverse complement strand
CACGTGGGACCTTTCGAGGGGCCTTCGTTGTTGTCAGGCAGGTCCCTGCAGCCCTGCTCACTTAGTCATCTTTTTTTTCACTTTGGATAATTTCTGTTGACGAACCTTGAAGTTCACTTACTCTTTCCTCTGTCATAATGGATTTAATGGCCAGTAAGTTTTTTTTATTTTAGAAAGTGTGTTTTACAAGTTAGAATGTCCATTGGGCTCTTATTTCCCCTGCTTTGCTTGTATTTTCCTACTCTGGACGTGCTGTGCTGTGCTGTATTCCATTCAGGTGGCCCAGATCGCTGCCTGAAGTCCTCATCTGCCAGTCCCACATCTCAGTTGATTTTCTTTTCTCTTGAGAGATGTTCCCTTTTTGTGGTTTTGTGTGTCCAGTCCTTTTGGATTGCAGCCTAGGCTTCATGGTGCTGCCTCGTGGGCAGGGTTCTTTTACTTTTGTCCAGTGCTCCAGAGTGTTTTGTACTTTGCATGGTGTCTTTCCCTGGGAAGCTCTGCCTCTCCCTGTCTTCTGTCTGGCTGGCTGCTAGCAGTCTGCATCAGAGGAGTTGGGCCCTCTCTGGCCCTTTCCCAGGAATTGCCCCACTTTACCCACTCCACTGTTTGTGTGGTATGGGTAAAATGTGTCCACTTTTGCATTGTTTCTGTTTTAAGAATTTAGGAGATTCCTTAAATGGGGTTTTAGGGGTCATCTGACGGAGTGTCAATGTTGTACCCATAAGCAGAGGCCAGAACCTGTGACATTTTGTTCCTTTGTGCATCTTTTGGGTAGGTCCCTACGAGTGGGATTCCTGGGTCTTTAAATTTAGATAGAAATTGTGGCTTCTGTTCTGCACATTTGACTCCTACAAGCAGGTCTGAGTGTCTGTCCATGTTTCCATCCCTGGGGCTGCTGCCTGCTCCACCGGACCACTTCTTGTCCCTGCTAGCCCCCTGACGCACTTGGGGCACAGGTCCCTGTGGTCGTCGGGGATGTCCCCTGCCTTGCAGCTATCAGTCAGGGCTGCCCTCCACCCCCCCCCCTTGGACCCACCCTCTTCAGCCCCCCAGTCCGTGCCCCCTGTGATGTTGACTGTAGCCCCGGCCCCATGTCCCTGCCCCCTGTGATGTTGACTAGCCCCGGCCCCATGCGGAGCCCCTCTGGTGACAGCCTCAACAGTGGCCCCTGTGCTACACTACTCTGTGCGTGCCTGATGCAGACGGCCGTGCCCGTCTCTCCACAGTATGAAGTGCTGCTCGCGGTGCCAGCCCGGCCACCCTGCCCTCCTGTCAGGGGCCTAAGTGGCGCCTTGGGGAAGAGCCTTACCTGCAGATTGTTCATCTTTGGGTTAATTAGCCCATTGAGAGAGGAAACCCTGAGGAGGCGCCACCCAGGGATGCTCTTCATTCCGTGTTGCCTCCCTTCCCCCCACCACCACACCGAAGTCCACTCAGGCTCTTGCTCCTTTCTCGACTCTGCTCTTTTGGCGGTGCCTGTGGCTTATGTCACAAGGAGCAGCCCAGTGGCCCAGCTCTAGGAGACTGTGCTGGGGAGGTGGCCACCCAGAGCTCACTCCAAAGGGAGCATCCTGGGTAGCACAGTTCCTGCCTTCACACAGATGTCAGCAGCAAGTGCTCGTGTGCATGTTTCCTTTTTCTCACTGCAGTGCCTGAACGTGTTGTGTTTGTCACTCTCTAGGACGGAGATGTGTACTGCATAGATGCCCGTTTCTACGGCAACGTCAGCCGCTTCATCAACCACCACTGTGAGCCGAACCTGGTTCCAGTGCGCGTGTTCATGTCTCACCAGGACCTGCGGTTTCCCAGGATTGCCTTCTTCAGCACGCGCCCCATCGAGGCTGGCGAGCCGCTGGGGTAGGTCCTCACAGACCGGGTGGGGGCTGTACTGTGCTGCGCACGCTGCACACACACCTGAGTGCAGAGACCACAGCCCCAGGGCTCCCCGCATCACTGGCCTTGCACACTGCCCCACCTCTGTGGCCTGGAGCCTGACCCTGTGCAGCTGGTTGTGCAGTTGGAGAGCTGGGGCAGTGGGCTTCCGAGAAGGAAAGTGAGGGGCTGGATGAGCCATCCAGGCCTTGGAACACTTGGCTCGACCCTCTGCGCGACTCCAGCCTCTTGCCCCCCCAACCCTCTGTGCCTGCCACCCCGGCAGCTCCGCCTGAGTGCAGGGGGGGTCTCACCTACAAGGCACCCCAGCACCTGGTGAGGGTCAGCTGCTGCAGCCTGCATCAGGTGGGCTCTCGTGGGGCAAGTACCCAATCTAAGCGGGAGGCCAGATTTCATCAAGGCCATGGCAAATGCTGCTGCTCACAGGCAGAGATCCTTAGCATCCTCTCACTTAGTTCTCCTTAAAGCCTCTGGGCCCCTGGCGTGCCCCACCCACCTAGACCCCCCAGGCCCCTTTGGAGAGTGCAGGCTCAGGGCCCTTCTCTGTCAGGTCAGGCCTGGTCCCTAGGTCTATACCACCCTGGAGAGTTGGCTGTTTGCCCACCAGGAACCAGAAGCACAGTGGGGAGTGGTGCCCATGGGCATGGATGCGGTGGGTGGGGCAGGGACAGCACTCTGGCCGTCTTCTGCTGTCCTTTCAGCTTGTGTGCCCGGGCCTGCCTGGCCAGGGTCCACTCTGTCCCTGCGGCCCTCAACACCAGGTGCTCTCTCGCTGCAGGTTTGACTATGGAGACCGCTTCTGGGACATCAAAGGCAAGCTGTTCCGCTGCCAGTGCGGCTCCCCCAAGTGCCGGCACTCTAGTGCAGCCCTGGCGCAGCGCCAGGCTAGCACGGCGCGGGACCGGGAGGACGGCCTGCCAGACACCAGCTCCTCCACCACCGCTGAGCCCCTATAGGCCTCAGCCGCTGCCACCTGTGACGGGGAGAGGGTTAGGAAACCTACAGACGGCGGCTGAGGTGGCCTCGAACTTGGGGCTGGGTCACTGGCTCCAGAGGTTGTGGGGCCACAGTGCTGTGCTCGTGGCCCGAGGGGAACGTCCCTGGGGGCCATGGCCTCGCTGCCTGCGCAGGGCTGTGAGCGACACTGGCTACCATCCCGCCTCGAGACTGGATTCCGTGGCGGCCTCACACCTGTGAGCTCTGACCGCGGGTTTGTTGATTTGAGGCTCCTCATTGCTCCCTGGCTCTGGGGTTCCCACCTGCATCCCGGCAGCCTTGTGGCAGTGTCCTCTGCAGAGGCGCCGCGGCCGGAGGATGCACCTGCACCGCGCAGTCTCGGAGGGAGCGCCGGTTTGCTTTTCTAAAGAGGCCCAATCTCCGGTCCTGTGTGTCTGGCGTCTGCCGGTGGGTCTGCGTGGACGGCGGCCTGGCAAGCCTGAGCAGCGCCCAGAGGCTTCGCGGGAGGCAGCTGTTTAGCAGCCACTCCAGCCAACCTGCAGGACGCGGCACCTTCTAATGATTTTTAAGCCACATGCTATGATGATGAATAACCTGATTTATTTTCTACCATTATTGAACATTAGGACAAACAAAAAATAAAAAAAAACACAAAACACAAACAACGGTGCTGATTCTGGTGTGATCTTTACTCACCACATAAAATAAACTATCAACTGTACAAAGAGAACAAAGTGA
This sequence comes from Myrmecophaga tridactyla, assembly GCA_004026745.1. NCBI lineage: Eukaryota > Metazoa > Chordata > Mammalia > Pilosa > Myrmecophagidae > Myrmecophaga > Myrmecophaga tridactyla. The sequence continues at coordinate 13,094 of PVIY010049526.1, read as the reverse complement.
TTTTAGAATAAAATGCAGGAAAAACTTTTTTTAAAATGTTAGTCTTGTAGTGCGAATAAATTTGCCATCACCTTTTGTGTGATGGCTCGGCAGGTCACGTCCTTTTTTTTGGCATCTATCTTTTTAAATACTGTAACTAGTGCAGTGACAGTGGGTTTTTGTGCGACTCTTCTAAAACATTCATGATGCGGTCATGTTTATTTTTTTCTGTTAAAATGTTTTTGACAGTTTTAAGAGCAGTCTTTTGGCTCAGACCATTTCTTGTTCTGTTTTCAATGAAATCAATAAAAAAAAAAAAGAAGTACTTTAAATGAGGTTTTATGATGCCGTGTGTCAGCTGGTCTCTGCACGTCCCGGGCCTCCCTGTGTGCGTGCGCTGGGCCGGCCCCTGGGGAGCAGCACGTGAGCCTCAGCTTCCCCCAGCCCTCCTGGGCAGAGTCGGGAGCACATGTGTGTGTGTGTGTGTGTGTGTGTGTGTGTGTGTTCATGTGTGTGCATGTGCACATGTGGACCAGGCACTGCCTCCAGCACCAGAGGAGGGCCCAGGCCCACGGGATCGCTCTCAGGCACCTGGCATGCACGTGAAACTCAAGTGCGAGGCTGAAGCCCCTGCCTCCTGCCTGGCAGGCTGCAGCACACCACCCGCTGCAGGGCTGGCCTCGTTCACCACATGGGCACGTGCAAACTCAGTGTGGCATGAATGTCCCATGTTTGTTCACAGATGTTGGGTTTAGCCTCGCTGCACCTGTACCTGGACAGCGCAGCACCAACCTGCAGCCAGAGTAGCGAGAGAACCTGACCCGACACAGAGCAGTGTTGGGGCCCTTGAGAGTGGTACCCCCTGGCCTTGGCAGCCTTTCCCCTCATGCTCCGGGCTGGAGATGGCATAGTTGGTGAGTCGGGGGCTTCGGGCCAGCTTGTGGGGAGGGTCAGAGGCAGAGCCCCAGGCTCAGAGGTGGGAGGAGTCAGGCTTGGCAGGAACCTTCATCAAGGAAGTGGACAGAGGACACCAGCTGGAGCTTGGGCCAGAGGCACTGGGCAGACCCAGCCTCCCCACCCCACCCCTGCCCTTGGCTCTGCCCCTTGACTCGGTGCCCCTGTCCTGACAACTCTTGGCTCCTTGTAGAAGACACTCTGGGGTCTAGTCTGTTACTGACAGACAACTTTGTGCTTTCCATCATCTACCTGTTCCATTCCAAGTACCGGGTTAGGTGCCAGGTATTCAAAAACAGGCACTTGTTCAATTAAGACCAAGCAAATGTTTGTTAAATTGGCCTTGGGGTTGTGGAAGATTGGCCAGGTGGACCTGCAGCGGCCCAAGGCCAGCTGACCTGGACTCTACCTGTCCTCTGTCCCTCCCACCTGCCCTTGGTTCCTGCTCTGTGAGTCTGACCTTCAAACACTGTTTGAAACCAGCTGCTATGTCAGAGCCATGAGCTCTCAGGAAAGTCTGAAATTTGCGTTCCATTCCTCAACTCGAGGAAGGCGGGAGAGTGCAGGGCCTGCCTGGAGCTATACTCGCCACCTTGTACTGTAGCGCTCAGGCCAGCTGGGAGTTGGGCATAGGTGGGGGCCAGGGACAGGTAAGTGCTCAGGCTAGATGGGCACTCAGGCCAAGTGGGGGGCCGGGGACAGGACAGGTGAGTGCTGGGGCATCCACGTCTCCTTTCTTTTCCTAGTTTTTGGATAACTAGAACCTGAAGATCTGGCTGTATCTGCATCCCCCACAGGCTGATTCTCACACACATGACATGCAGCCACTGTGGCCTCTCCTGGGGCAACATGAGTAGGCTCACCATTTTCACAAGGTTCTCAGCACCACTGGACGTGGGCAGGGCCAGGTCCACAAGTCAGCCTTTGGTGGAGAAGGCAGTGAAATTGGGTGTAGGGTGCACCCTGACCTGGCAGAGCCCCCTCCTGCTGAGCTTGCTTGGGAAGCTCTGGGTGGCAGATGTGGGCTATGCCCACCCTGTCTGTGCCCAGTAACCCCCATGGTGGGGTGGTGTTCCAGGTGGGACTTTGTATGCATTCCATCCATTTTGCCCTCAACCCCCTACCCACTACTTATTTAGAGCAGGCTCAGGGAATCCAGATCCCCTACCAGGAGTTAGCCCAGCTCAGGGCTACTCAAAAGTAGGGCAGGCCCCCCAGGCCAAAGACAGTAAGGGAGACTGTACCCCGTATACCTGCTGGCCAGCCTCTAGGTCCTGGGGGTGTGAGTGTAGGGGAGAGACCAAGGCGGCACCAGCCTGGGGCAGGTGTGTGAGCCGAGGCCACCTGTTCTTACCTGATCTTCCTGTAAAAGCTCGTTCACCATTAAGACTCCAAAGAGGTGGACGAAGAGCACAGAACCCCTGCCCTGGGAGGGGTCCACAGGTGTGCTGCAGTTGCACACCTAGCACACTGTGTGTGGTTTTGCCGCAGCCTGCTGTGTTCACTCAAGGTATGTCAGGGACATTTCTTCATGTCCCCAAAGATAGATCTATGTTGTTTTTTAACAGGTGTGTAATGACCTTGTTGAATGACTGTATACGTGTACATACGGCGAGTCCTCATTTCCCACCCATAGAAGCGGTGCTAGGAAGAATTCTGCATATCCACCTTTTCCCACTTGTGCAATTCCTTAGGGAAGGGTCAAAGAACATCACATGTACCTTTTGGGATCTGTTATCTGTTCTGATCTCTTCCACCATTAGATTCGTTTGGCCTGCTCTAGGATTTCATGGAAATGAGAGACTCTTTTTGTCTATCTCCTGCTCACATTTTGTGGAGCATCACTATATTGATCCTTTCGAGTCCCGAAAAGAATTCCACGGTATGAGTGTACCACATTTAGTGTATTTACTTTTAGACTTTGCATTTTGGGGTGTGGTCCATCTTAAATTATGTTTTATGAATATAAAGTGTGCAGTAGAGATCAAGGTTCATTTTTTTCCATGTGAATACCCAGTTGTTCCAGCTTCATTTGTTGGGAAACTGTTCCTTTCCCCTCTGAATTCCTTTGACTCCTTCATAGAACGTTAATCCACATAGAGCACATGGATGGACTGTTCTGTACAGTTGGCCTGTTTGTCGGTTATGCCAATATCATACTATCCTTATTACTATAGCTTCGTTGTAGGCTCAAAATTACATGTAGTCCAAGTCCTCCAACTTTGTTTTTTAAGATGGCTGAATATTTTGGCTTTCCTAAGTCCCTTGAATTTTTATATAAGGTTTAGACTTGGTATGTCAATTTCTATCAGAAAAGCCGAATGTCTTTTTCAACCTCTTACGTCAACTTTGTTGAGGTACAATAAACATATAAAATGTACTCATTTTAGGGCGCTGCGTGTGGCTCAGTGGCAGATTCCTTACCTGCCATGCCAGAGACCCAGATTCGATTCCCGGTGTCTGCCCAGGCAAAATGATGAATTTTGACAAATGTAGGTACAAACATCACCACCACCACAATCAAGTTGTAAAGAACATCATCGTTTTCCCTTAAAGTTCTTTTTTGTCCTGCTGACCTGCTCTTGCCCCTAGAGATGAGCGTTCTCATTCATTTGCACTTCATATTTTTTACTTTTTTTAATTAACATATATTTCTAAATTGTTTTAAATTTTTGAAATAATCATTTAAAAAGTTAATCATTTGATTAAAATGGTATCTATCAGGCTTCCCCACTGCAAACTTTCTCTCTCCCATAGTTGCAAATTTTCTCTCACCTGTTGTAATTAATAAGTATTTTGTGGGGAAGTACCTCAAGACATATGTAGAGATCCCATTTCATTGAACTTTGAATTTATTTGTTTGAATGTAGATCCACGGTTTCCTATTTTATTCAGTAGGTTACAGTCTGTTTCCGACATTGTTTGTTTTGATGCTCAAATTGTGGGAGCCCCTAAAGCTGTTAATTCTGGCTTCTGATTTCCTTGCGTTGCTTCCAGCATCCTCTTACTCTGACAAAACAAGATGCTCCAAGCTCATTTTGTGTTTTCCCTGTGCTAGTCCTGACATCAGCCATTCCTCTAAGATTTAAATCTACCACCCTGCTATTTGTTTTATCTCATCTGTTCTTTGTTACCATTTCCCTTTTTTCCTGACTTGTGATAATTGTGTATTTTTTATGATCCATTGTATCTCTCTAATATTTTTTAGCTCTACACCCCTTGTTTTCTTTTCTTTTCTTTTCTTTTCGTTTTCTGTCTTAGTGGTTGGTCTAGGATTTACAATGTGCATTCTCAACTTATCACAGTCTACTGTCAAATATTATACCATTTCACTTACAATGTAGGAGTTTACAGCAGAATACTTGTGTTTTGGTTTGCTAAATAAAGCTGCCAGAATGTAATATACCAGGAATGGGTTGGCTTTTTACAATGGGGATTTATTAGTTCACAATTAGCTGTTGTAAGGCCATGAAAAAGACCAGCTCAAGGCATCAACGGGATGATATCTGGACACTGAAGAAAGGCTGCCGGCATCCAGGACTCCCCTGGTCACAGGGAAGGCACATGGCTGGCATCTGCCGTCCTTCGCTCCCGGGTTTTCTTGCTTTCAGCTTCTGGTTTCAGTGGCCTCCTCTCTGAGCTTCTGTGGCCCTCTCTTAGCTTCTCTGCAGCTTTTTCTCTATAAGCATCTCTTCATTTCATCTCTTAGCTTCTCCAGGGCTTTTTCTATCTTTCGTCCTTTCAGAAAGGACTCCACTAAAGGATTAAGACCCACCTTGAATGGAGTGGGCCACATCTCAATTGAAATAACCTAACCGAAATGTCCCAACCACAACAGGTCTGCAGCACAGGACTGGATTAAAAGAGCATGGCCTTGTCTTGTCTGGGGTACAGAAGAACTTCAAACCACCACACCCTACATCCCCCCAACACTTGGTGATACTGTCATGTGTTTCGCTTCCATATGTGTTTTATGTCCTCAAGACATTATTATTTTTGCTTTAAATAGCCAGTTGTCCAGGGTGCAAGGGTAGTTCAGTGGTAGAAGTCTCACCTGCATGTGGGAGACCCGGGTTCAATTCCTGGCCTGTGTAATTCCCCCACTCTCCAAAAAAAAAAAAAAAAACTCAACAAATGGTGCTGCAATAATGGAACAGTCACATGGAAAAAGGATGAAATGTGACCCCCACCCTACAACATACAAAAAAATAAAAGCCAGTTGCCTTTGTAGTCTGTAACTTGTCTACTTGTTTTCTTATTGCTTTATTTTGTAACCTATAGAAAATATGTATTTTGAAATATGATTCACATATCACACTATTCACCCTTTCAAAGTGTACAATTCAGTAGATTTTAGCATATTCAGAGTTGTGCAGCCATCACCACAGTTTTAGACCATTTTAGTCACTCCAAAAAGAAACCTGTAGCCACCATCATTTTCCCCCATGCATACTTTCAGTCTTAGGCAACCACTTTCAGCTCTCTAGATTTGCTTATTTGGGAGATTTCCTAAGGGTTATTGGAAGGAAGACACAGAGAGGCAGTGCCACTGTCGAGGGTTAGGACTGCAGGTGTTGGCCCTGACGGCTTGCTGAGGGGAGTGTGTAGATTTCTGCACTGTAAAGTTTATTCCAATCCTTGCTCTTCGAAAGGAAGTCGCTGTGCACAGCCCACACCTAAGGACTGGAGTGCTGCTGCCTCTCCTTGGGGGCAGAGTATCTACAAAAATTATTTGCAATTCTTGAGAGATTTGTCTCTTTTGCCCCATTTATTAATGCATTTGAATCATTTATATCAGTATGGACTAATGGGCATTTATTTTATACATTTCAATTAGAATCCAATATGACTTTATCTTGTTGCCCAGATGGGTCCATCTTGGCCGTCGGGCACTCCTTCAGTTGTCTCCTGTGCTGCTCTGACAGACCCCGTCACTGTGGGGAGTTTGTCGTTGAGCATTTCCTTACTTTCTGGCATTCCAAGGTGCTTCATGCTCATCTTGTATGTTTCCTGTTCTGGTCCCTGAATCTGCCATTTGGCCCTGGTTCCTTTTATTGGAAAATGGTATTGAAAACCAAGATCTGGGAGCTTCATTGCTACTGGGGTGTCATTTCTCTTAGGCCCTCTCAGGTGACAAAACAAAGAAATACATGTTTGTAAACTAACCCCTATTTATACACATATCTATAAATATTTCCACATTTAACCATCTATAGTCATATTAACGTAACCATGAGGTCATATCAATGTTTCCAACTCTAGTTCATTACCCCATGGATCATTCTAGCCTCCTCCCCTTCCTTATCTGTAAATAAATGTCCACTCCAATAGTCAGAAGCACCCACCATCTGCATCCATTTACTTATTTGTTCACTTCCAGCATATGTACACAGCAGTATTAGAACTGTTAATCCCTACCTCTATGGGAAACAGTTTTATTGACGACTAAGTTACTTAGGCTAGCACTTCACCTACTACTACCATCTCCTTCAGTAAAATTGTTTATGCATTTTTAACACAGTCAGATCCCTGACCTCCTAAATGATTTTTTCTTATTTTCATATGTGTTTCATTCTTTGTGCTGTAAAGTTCTATGAGATTTGACAAATGTGCAACATGTATCTACCGTTGCAGTATTACACAGAATAGCTTTACTGCTTTAAATTCTCCTGTACTTCACCTAGTCACCCCTCCCCTCCTCCCTCAGAACCTGGCAACCACTGTTCATTATTGTGTCTACAGTTTTGCGTTCTTCAGAATGTCATATAATTGGAATCATAACAGTATATAGATTTTTCAGACTTGATTCTTTTGCTTAATATGCATTAAATTGAGGTTCCTTCATATTTTTTTCATAATATCATAGCTCATTTCTTGTTATAGCTGGATAATACTCCATTGTATGTATGTACCATAGTTTATCTGTTCACCTGTTGCAGGACATCTTGGAGGCTTCCAGATTTTGGCGATCATGAATAAAGCTGCTGTAACCATATGTGTGCATGTTTGTGTGGGCATAAGTTATTGGGTAGGTAGGATCATGATTACTGGATTGTTTAACCAAACTATGTTTAGATTTGTAATGAACCAACAGACTTTGTTCCAAAGTGGCTTTACCAATTTTCATTCCCACCAGCAATGAATGAAAGTTCCTGTGGCTCCATATCCTTATCAGCATTTGGTATTGTCAGCTGTTTGGGTTTTAACCATTCTAGTAGGTGTATTGTGATATCTCCTTGTGGTTTTAATTTGCAATTCCCTGATGACAAATGATGTTGAGCAGCTTTTCACATGCTTGCTTGCCATCTTTATATCTTCTTTTGTGAGGTATTTGTTCAGATCCTTTGCAATTTCTTAATTGGGTTCTTTTGTTTTCTTATGGTTGAGTTTTAAGAATTCTTTGTATATTTTTTATATGACTCTGTTATCCGATATGTGGTTTTCAAATATCTTTTTCCCAGTCAGTGATTTGTCTTTTGATTTTCTTACTGGCATCTTTTGTAAAGCAGAAGTGTTTACTATAAAATCTAGTTTATTGATTTCTTCTTCATGGATTGTACTTTTGGTGCTGTATTTAAAAAACTAATCACCAAGGCCATGATCACATAGATTTTTTCCTATGTTAATTTGTGGATAGTTTTGCATTTTACATTTAGGCTGTGGTCCATTTCGAGTTCATTTTTGTGACAGTCTATGGTCTGTGTTTAGTTTCATTTATTTTTCTTTTTCCAAATGAACACTATTTGTTGATAAGACTAATCTTCCATTGAGTTGCCTTTGCTCCTTTCTCAAAGGTCAATTGACTGTATTTGTGTGAGTCTATTTCTGGGCTCTCTATTCTGTCCCACTCTGTCCTATATATCTATATCCCAGACTGTCTTGAGTACTTTGGTTTGTGTATGTGTGTGTGTGTGTGTGTGTGTGTGTGTGTATGTTCTGGGGAGATGTGCTGGTTTGAATCTATGGTGGACCCCAGAAAAGCCATGTCCTTTAATCCTTATTCAATATTGCTGGGTGGGAGCATTTTGATTGTTCCCATGGAGATGTGACCCATCCAGTTGTGGGTGGTAACTTTTAATTGATAATTTCCATGGAGGTGTGTCTGCACCCATTGAAGGTGGAGTTGCTTACTAGAATCCTTTTAAAAGAGGAAACATTTTGGAGAGAGTCCTTTTTGTAAGAGCCAGGAGAAAGGCAGCTGATGCCACCATGTTTGCCATGTGCCCTTCCAGCTGAGAGAGAAACATTGAACGTCATTGGCCTTCTTGAATCAACATATCTTTCCCTGGATGCCTTAAATTGGACATTTCTATAGATTTGTTTTAATCGGGACACCTTCTCAGCCTTAGAACTGTAAACTTGTAACTTACTAAATTCTCCTTTTTAAAAGCCATTCCGTTTCTGGTATATTGCATTCTGGCAGCTAGCAAACTAGAACGGGGTGGGAGTGGGGGGTACATGGTCAGAAATTGAACCTGGGTCCCCACATGGGAGGCAAGCGTTCTACCACTGAACCGTCCGTGCACCCCACTATTCTGGTTTTTAATAAGTGTGGTGTGAATAGCGTCAGTCCTCTGATTATGTCCTTCTTCAGTATTGGGTTGGCTATTCTGGGTCTTTTACCTTTACATTTAAACATTAAAATCAATTTTATCAGTATCCACAAGTACTTTTATGGGATTTTGATTTGGACTGTGTTGAATCTTTAGGTCAAGTTGGGAAGAATTGACCTTAATATTAAGTTTTCCTATCCATAAGCACAAATATCCATTTATTCAGAGCTTTCCCCAGAGTCTTAAGTCTTTCACATATAGATCTTATACATATTTTATATCTTAGACATTTTTTATTTCAAATTTCATTGCTATATGGATATATAGTGAAGCAAGTGACTTTTGTCTATTAGCCTTGTATCCTGCAAGCTTGTTACCTTGTTATAATCACTATTTAGTTTCAGAGTTTTTTTTAATTGTTGTTTTTCGTGTGTGTTTATTTTTTTGGATTTTCCACATAATTAAGTCATTTGTAAAGACAGATAATTTTATTTCTTTCTTCCAAATCTTATATGAGTTTTAATTACTTTTCTTGTCTTGTTGCACTAGCTAGGATTTATAGTTCTAGGTTGAATAGGGTTGGTAAGACACATCCTTGTTTTGTTTCCAATTTTAGGAGAAAGTTTCCAGTTTCTCACTGTTAAGTATGATTTAAACTGTAGATTTTCTCATTGATCTTTATCAAGTTGAGGAAGTTCCCCTTGATTCCTATTTTGCTGAGATTTTGTAAAATTGTGAATGGGCGTTAGATTTTGTGAAATGCTTTTCTGCGTTGATTAATATGAGACCATATAACTTTTCTGTTGATGTCATGAATAACATTAGTTAATATTTAAATATTGAAACAGCCTTGCATACTTTGAATAAGTTACACTTGGTCCTAATATATAATTCTTTTAGTACATCATTAAATTCATTTTGATGGTATTTTATTGAGGATTTTTGCCCTAAGTCCATGAAAGATATTGGTTTGTATATTTCCTTTTTTGTCAGGTCTCTGTCTGGTTTTGATATTTGGGTAATGCTGGCCTCAAAGGAGGAGTTCCCTTTGTTTCTATTTTCTGGAGAAGATTGTAGAGAATTAGTTTCACTTTTTCCTTAAATGTTTAAGAGAATTCGTCAGTTAAACCACCTGGGATTAGTGCTTTCTTTCTTTTATTTTTAGAAGATTTGATTCAATTTCTTTAATAGATATATGCCTATTTATATCTTATTTTCCTTGTGAATTTTGGTAGTTTTTGTCTTTCAAGGAATTGTTCCATTTCATCTAAGTTTTCAAATTTGTGGGCGTAAAGTTGTCCCTAATATTCTTTTTACTGTCCATGGGATAGTACTGATAACACCCGCTTCATTATTTATATTGGCTATTTTTGTCTTCTCCATCCCACCCAATCCCCTCCCTCCCTCTCCCCCTACCTCCATCCCTACCCCCTGCCTCTCTCTTTTATCTTTTCAAACAACTGGACTTTGGTTTCATTGGTTTTTCTCTATTTCTCTGATTTTAAATCACAGATATTTTGGCTTTTACTTTTATCACCTCTTTTCTTCTCAGCTTAAGTTGCTCTTCTTTAATTTCTTAAGGTGAAAACTTAGGTTATGAGTTTAACCTTTCTTCTTTCCACGTGTATGCATTCAATGTTATAAATTTCTCTCCAAGCTCTACTTTTGCTGTGTATCACAAATTTTAATAAGTTGTTTTCACTTTCAGTTTAAAATATTTTAAAATCTCATGTTTATAAAAATTTATTTTTAATTGTGGTAAAATATGCATAACAAAAGTCATTATAAACATTTAAATGGACACTTATTTGACATTAAATACATTGACAATCCTGTGTAACTTTCAAAAGTATTTTGTTCCAGATTATCTTCATCATCTTAACACAAAACTCATACTCAGTTATTAATTACTCCCCATTCTGCCCTCTAGTTCACCACTGGTAACCACTCTTTTGCTTTCTGTCTCTATGAAAGTGATTATTCTAGGTACTTCCTGTAAGAGAAGTCTTACATATTTGTCCTTTTGTGTCAGTCTTGTTTCACAGAACATAATATCTTCAAGATTCATCCACATTGTAGCAAGTACCATCACCTCACTTTTTTATGGCTGAATAATATTCCATTGTATAGATATGCCACAATTTATTGATACATTCATCTGTTGATGGAAGCTTGAGTTGTGCCCACTTTTTGAATGTTATAAATAATTCTGTGATGCACATTGGTGTAAAAATATCTGTCCAAATCCCTCTTTTCAATTCTTTGAATATATATCTCAGAGTGGAATTGTCTAATTTTACAGTCATTCTGTTTCTCTCTTTTTTTTTTCAGGAATCACCAAACTGTTTTCCAAAATGGCTGTACCATTGCCAACAAGAGCACGCAAGGGTTCTATTTCACTGCATTCTTACCAACATTTGTAATTTTCAGTTAGTTAATAATAACTACCCTAGTATGTGTGAGCTGGTATGTCATTTTAGTTTTAATTTGCATTTCTCTAAAGACTAATGATGTTGAATATCTTTTCATATACTAATTGGCTGTTTTAATATCTTCTTTAGATAAAATTCCATTCAAATCCTTGGCCCATTTTATAACTGGGTTGTCTTTTTGTTGTTGAATTCTAGGAATTCCTTGTATATTCTGGATATTAAAGCCTTGTCAGATATATAGTTTCTAAACACTTTCTCCCATTTTGTGGGTTGCCTTTTCACTTTTCTTGTTAATATCTTTTGATGCACAAACATTTTTACATTTTAATGGTTTTATCTATTTTTTATTTTGTTGCCGGTGCTTTAGGTATAAAACCTAAAGATCCATTGCCTACTACAAAGTACTGAAGATATTATCCTATGTTTTCTTGAAAGAGTTTTGTAGAATTAGTTCTTATATTATTTAAAATTAATTTTTGTGTAAGGTGAGAGGTAGGGTCCACATTCAGTTTTTCATGGGGATTTCCAGTAGTCCTAGCACCATTTGTTGAGGAAACTATTCTTTTTTTTTTTTTAAAGATTACTAGATGGTTTATTTATTTATTTATTTATTTATTTAATTTGCATATGGGCAGGAGGCACCAGGGATCGAACTCCAGACCTCCAGCACGGCAGGTCGGAGCTCCGCCTGCTGAGCCACAGCAGCCGCCCGAGGAAACTATTCTTACCCATTCAGTGGACTTGTCTTCCTTATTGAAAATCAATTATCTATAGACATGTGGATTATCTCTGAACTCTATTCTATTTACGTCTATCTTTATGCCAATACTGCATTTAACTTGAAATTAGTAAGTGTGTGTGTTCTAACTTTGTTCTTCTTTTTCAAGATGTTTTTGGTATACAGGATCCCCTGTAATTCCATGTGAATTTGAGAATCGGTTTTTCTATTTCTGCAAAAAAGGCTGTGGGAATTTTTATAGGGATTGCATTGAATCTGAAGTTTGATTTAGGCAGTATTTTCATCTTAACAATTTAAGTCTTCCTATCCATGAACAAAGGATGTGTTTCCATTTATTTAGGTCTGTTTTAATTTCTTTCAGCAATGTTTTGTAGCTTTTAGTATACACATATGTTCACCTCCTTGGTTAAATTTAGCCCCAGGTATTTTACTGTTTTAGATGCTATTGTAAATTATTTTCTTGATTTATTTTTCAGATTGTTCATTACTGATGTATGGGAGCCCAACTGACTTTTGCATGTTTATCATGTGTCTTGCAACTTTGCTGAATTTATAAATTAGTTTTCTTCTAGATTCTATGGGATTTTCTATATATATATCCTGCCATCTGTGAGTAGGAATAATTTGACTTCTTCTTTCCAATTTGGATAACTTTATTACTTTTTCTTCCCTGATTTCTCTGAATATAAGTTCCCATACAGTGTTGAATAACAGTAAGTGACAGTGGGAATTGTCTTGTTCCTAATCTTAAGGGGAAAGCTGGTATGTCATTTTAGTTTTAATTTTACATTCCTTCATCATTGAGTATGATATTTGCTGTAGGTTTTTCATAAAAGCCCATTATGTTGAAAAAATTCCCTTCTACTCCTAGTTTGCTGAGTGTTTTTATCATGGAAAGATGTTGGTTTTTGTCAAATGCCTTTTCTGTGACAATTGAGATGATCATGTGATTTTTCCCTTCATTCTCTTAATATAGTATATTACATTGATTTTCTTGCATTGAACCATCCTTGTATTCCTGGAATAAATCACACTTGGCCAGGATCATAATCCTTTTAATATACTGTTGGATTTGGTTTGCCAGTATTTTGTTAAGAGTTTTTGTATTTATATACATAAGGGATATGGATTTATAATTCTATTTTTGTTATGCTGTCTTTATGTGACTTTGGTATCAGAGTAATGATGGCCTTATCAAATGAAATAGAAAGTAATCCTCTTCTAATGTTTATTTTTTGGAAAATTTTGGTAAAGGTTTACACTAAATGTTCTTTTAATATTTGGTAGTATTCAGCAGTGAAACCTCTGGTCCTGAAATTTTCTTTGTTGGGAGGTTTTTGACTACTGATTCAGATTCTTTACTTGCTATAGGTCTGTTGTGATTTTGTACTTTTTCTTCTGTGAGATTTGGTAATTTTTATGTTCCTGGGAATTTGT
>PVIY010049525.1:0-16688 GCA_004026745.1 Myrmecophaga tridactyla | reverse complement strand
GGTTTCTCTCTCAAGTGAGAAGGCACATGGCGAACACAGTCAGGGCTTCTCTCCCAGCTGGAAGGGCACATGGCGAATACAGCGTCATCTGCTAGCTTTCTCTCCTGGCTTCTGGTTTCACGAAGCTCCCCGGGAGGTGTCTTTCTTCTTCATCTCCAAAGGTCTCTGGCTGGTGGACTCTCTGATTCGTGGTGCTGCAGCATTCTCTGCTCTCTCTCTGAATCTCTCATTCTCCAAAATATTTCCTCTTTTATAGGACTCCAAAGAACCAATCATGACCCACTCAAATGGGTGGAGACATGTCATCCCCTAATCCAGTTTAACAACCACTCTTGACTAAATCATATCAACTAGGAAGATGATCTCATTACAGTTTCAAACATACAGTATTGAATACAGATTATTCTACCTTTAAGGAATGGGTTTTATATCAAAACATGGCTTTTCTTAGGGGGCATACTTCTGTTCAAACCAGCACAGCCCAATAATCATCTATTTGTATTTTACCATGAGTAGTACACTCCCTCTCCATTTTGTAGATTTCGCCTATAGCGCACTTTATTTCAATTCTTCATTCCTTAATATCCTGCTTTTCTCGTCTTTTATGATATCGAAGTTGAAAAACATCAACACTTCTGTGAAAATGAATAAATATATTAATTTTTGTCTAAATGTTGGTTCTAAATGCTGAGAAGGAATACATACAATTTACTTAACATGGATATTAATATAATGTTCACTGTTGGATCAGACAGCTACTATATGTGACAAGCAATCAGAGAACCTTAGTGGAATGCAGCAAAAAGCATTTATTTCTTGGTCACTCATCTGTAAATTAGCTGGAGTTCAATACAATAGCGGTGGCATCAGTTAGGCTTATCTGCATGTCACAAGTTCAGACTGGGTGTGTTCCACATATCTTTCTTTCTGGTCCAGGCTATCCAAGGAAGTTTTTTTTAAGACAATTAATTCACCCTAAAGAAACTGAATATTCAAATAAAATGTTACAGCTCCATTTCCTTCCTCATACCACAGTTATTTCAGTTTTTTCTTTTGTCATGCAACTCCATCCTTTATCATGTCCCTAAATGCTTGCATATCAAATTGATTATCTATTTTGAGGAATATTTTCCTGAATAATTCTAACCTGAGATTCCTCCACTCTCATCTTTTTCCCTCACTTTAAAATTATTTTTCTCTACGTATATTAAAAGCTGTCACTCCAGGAATTTTCTTTGTTGTATTCCTACAGTAGATGTATGATTTACTGGTCCCATGCCTGCTGCTTCCTTTTTAGTTTACTATCTTGTCTTTCTGAAGCTCATTCTCATGTAACTAAGTTCTTCTGAGAGTACAGTAGAGATGAGTTAATTTTGTGAGATCTACTAATCTGAAAATTTCTTGACATTTATTTGATTGAAAGTTGACTGGGCATCAAATTTTAAATTAAGTAAATTGAAATCTTTGTTATAATTTTGATGATGAGAATTCTGATGCCTTGATTTTTTTTCTTTGTATTTGATATTTCCTTAAGAAATATTTAAGGCTTTTTCTTTTATGCTTGAATTTCTGTGATTTCTTAATAATGATGTTTCTAAACATGATAAAAATAAGCATGGTAGAAGTGAGGGAAATATTTTCATATATCTTATTTTTATTTTAAATTCTAGTTTAACTCTGTTGTTAAACTTGGAATGAGAATGCTGCTAGAAATGGCCTAATTTTTATATTGGAGAGTCATAATGTGTACTTTTCACAATTGTTCCTTGGACTGAAAGGCTGTCTATGTCCCTTAATCAGATATTCATTCTTTACCTAGCCCGAAAGTAAGCAAAGGGCTATTATTTGTAAGAAAACTGGATACTTGATGGAGGGAGGCATGACTTTTCTAAAACCCTAGGCGTTAGCACTGAGATTCTCCTTCATCTGTTTGTTTCAGTATCTATTATCAAGTTTCTTCCTACTCAGAAAATGGACATTTCAAGCCCCAAGAAGAGCAAAATTTAAAGATGCACACAGAAATATATAATTAGTTAAATTTAGTTAAGTTGCTAGCATTCTGGTTGCTAGAGAGCTGGTTGGGGAAACATCTCCCCCTGTTTAGTTCTCATTGAGCCATGTGTCCTAAACAGCTTCAGATTCCCACAAGTTAAAAATGGCATGGGTTTAAATTAGAAATAAACAAGTCTGGCTGATATATTGACATTGCTGCTTGGATCAACTGGCAACTATACTATTATTATAGACCCCATTCAAAGCTAAATATTTCTATGGAGGACTTGGTAAAAGTGAACACCAATGGAGATTGCAATATTTTCTGAGTAAATGAGCCACTACTGTTTTCCTGTAGTGGGAAGAACATATAGAAAGGCAGCTACAATTAAAATCACTTCCCAACATGAAATTCAAGAATTTAAAATGGCACCATTTATGCACTATGTATGTCTTTGAAAGTAGCACATTTGCAATATGACTTTCTTTATATTGCATTTTGGCTTTTCAAGTGCAAAATTATTCTTGTTTCCAAGATATCAGTGAAGCTTAGAGTCAATGATCGATAGTCTACTTCACACACCAAATTGGCTATTTCCTTTTGCTTAATGGACAAATTATCAAGGTAAATGTTCAGAGTCCCCTTTGATAAAGTAAAAAGGAAGAAACTTGACCTAAACTTTATTAACAGACTCTGAATTGTTATCTGACCCAGGGTTGTGTATTGGGTGAGATGCAATGATTCTCTGTTTTGACAACTTAAGTCAGGTTTTTGCTCCTGATATTTGAATTAATTTTTTATACAAAATTAAGAAAACTTGATCCATTGATTTCTTATTCTATGAACTCCTTGGGTAATTAATCAGAGAGGAAAAAAGCACAGCGTCAGACCGTTGTACTACCCATGTCTCCCTGCCATTTATGGAAGCCCTATCCACTTCACTTAACAAGTAGGTACTTCTACCTGATCTCTTCCAACCCTGTTATCTTCTGACCGTTGTTGAGCTCGAGCATATTATTCCAACCATTAACATCATAGACTAAGCAGAGAAGATCTAAAACAGTTCCAAAAATAATTCTGCTTTCTTCACCATGGGAATTTCAAAGCCTCTTCTGGATTTACTTTTGAGTTACAAATTGGGGTGGATGACCATGAAGCAAAAATAGAACTATGTAGGATTCCTAATTCTCAAAGTGTTAGAATTTCCTACTCTATGTGGTGCTGGTATCTCAGCATGGTTCAGAATCAGTTTGTGATTTTTCTAAACTAGGCAGTGTAGCAAACTAAAACACATTTAGCTACATGAGCAAGTCTACTGGGAGAATTTCTGGTACATACGCCCATATACACAAATTCAGGCATAAAAATAAAGGTATGCTCTAGAGGGCAGAACTAAGACATTGAAAAGTCATTTTAACAAATCTCTTCAGAAATTTGCAGATAATAATTTATAAATTCCTAAGTTTTTTTTTTTTTTATCATGCAGGCCTTCTTTACATATGTATGATTTTTTTAAAAGCCTAATTCCATATACTCACCTGTGATTTCTGATGATAAGAATTATTAACTTCTTCAGGCAAGGGAACTTTCTCAGTAGAGAATTTAATGTCATCAAATGAGAGAATAGGTCCATCCTTACAAGGACTGAGTGGTTTCCTTGGGCAAATGAAACTAATTGGTAAGAATATTTTGGAGGAATTGGGAATATGTGGGAAATTCAGCATCCTCCAAATTACTCAAGATATCCCTTTCCATTAATTGGGCCCATCTGATTTCCCACTACATGTCCCAACTTTCACATATTCTTGATGAAATTGTTAAATAAACTGAAATTTCATAGAAGAAGACTCTGAATTTTACTTTCAGCTATTTTATTCCTCCAGCTACCAAAGCTACCAGATTTATGGAGCATGTCCTATAGAGACCCAGAGTTTCCATTCCTGAATTAAGTCTTCCTTTAATATAGTTCAAGCCACTAGAAACTGTCACCCTGCCTGAATCTCTTCACATTTTGGAAACCTTGGTAATATATTGTGATATTCTATTTGTAAAGTCCTTAACCTGAAATTTCAGAATACTAATTTATTATCCTACTATATATATCTTAATATTTACCCCTTTATTTGGTCCTTTATTTCACTTATTATGTAATCACTCAGATTTGTGTTTGCTTTTAATGATTGGCTTTTTATTTTTAAAAAATCTTTCCTATCTCCTTAAGTATTTACCATACCTATTTAACAGTTTCCCCTATCCATTCCTTTAATTCTGCTTCAAACTGAAAATATTGCTGTTTTGCTTTCTGTTTTACAGGTTGCACTATGTTAGCATCACATTGTTTTGGCCTGTCAATTTGTGTCACGGTGTATGCAGAAGGCCCGAAAGCCCTCCCTGACATGCACCTCTCCAGGTGTACTTACTGAGGAAAAGGGGGTAAGCCCCAATTAGGAGAGCCTTCAGCAGCACACAGTGACAAGCCATAGCGCAACCGTTCTTTCAGCTTCCATTTTACCATACAACTATTCTAGCCAGTGCTTCACTGTTAGCCACTTAAGGGGAAAAAGAAACTTTTGCAGGGTGTAAACTCACTTTTTGGCAATCCACCAACTAATTAGATTTGAAGGATCAGAATGTAAAGAGAGAAAACACAGGTTGTCAGCTAGTGTGTGCTCAGAAATTTTCATCTACTTACCACTACAGCGCAGCTTTTAAACTGCGTTGATATTCACTTGCTAACACTGAAAGTCATAGATCAATTCAGGTCAACAGAAATTTTCAACAATATTGAGATTATCAATCCATAAGCACAATATATCCCTCCATTTATTTTGGTTTCTCTCATTAGCATTTTGTAGTTTTCAGGATCTGTGTATTGAATTTTATTTTATTTATAGATAAGCATTTCATTGTTGGTTCTGTTGTGAGTGGTATATATTTTTATTTTATTTCCCACTTTTTCATTTCAAGTATGTAGAAATAAAGTTGATTTTTACATACTGATTTCATATATATTGATTTTGCTAAAGTTATATATTAGTTTTAGGAGCTTATTTTAAGATTTGACGAAATTTTTAATGGAGATCATAATGTCTTCTGTGAAAAGAGATAGTTTTATTTTTCCTTTCTGGCCAGTATGCCTTTTATTTCTTTCCCTTGCCTTATAGTTTTAACCAGGGTTTCTAGCAAAAATTTGAATAGAAATGATGAGAACAGATATCTCTGGCTTGTCCCAGTAAGATTAGTGAGGATTGGCATTTTGCCTAATTCCTGACCTGGGGGGAAAGTGTTCAGTATTTTACAATTAAGTATGATACTAACTGTATGATTTTATAGCTGTTCCCTACCATTTTAATGAAGCTTCATTTTATTTCTAGTTTGATAAAAGTTTTATGAATGGCTAACAAGAAGACAAACATATGTGCTGCAGAAAACTTGGATGTCATTACATTTTATTTAACCTGCATTTGAGCAGCATGGTTTTCTTTACTTTCTCCCACTATTGAGTAGGGTGCTCATACAAATATTGAGAACCTATTTTACTTATTGCCTTATTTACGTTTGTAGAATGCTGCATTTGAGCAACTTGGTTTTCTTTATTTTCTCCTACTAGTAGTTTTTTTTTTTTCTTCTTTTGCACTGGCAGGCACCAGAAATTGAACCCAGGTCTCCAGGATGACAGGGGAGGACTCTGCCACTGAGCCACCATGGCACCGCCCTCTCCCACTGTTGAGTAGAGTGCACTTATAATTACTGAGAACCTACTTTACTTATTCATGGTGTTTAAATGTGATTTCCAAGAAAGTAACAAACATAGATAAGGTTTGCCTATAAACATTTCTTCTCAAAGAGAAATTATCACACAAAACTTATGGAAATGAACCTAAGTATCATTATATAAATGAGAGAACAGTTTAGCATTTTATGATTATTAGGGATAGTTGTAAAAGATTATACCTTGCTTAGAAAAGAATAATAATACAATGACATGATTCCAGTAAGAAAAAAATGAGCTCAGAGAGTTTTGGAATATTATGCTTTAAAATATTCAGAATTAATTTCAAACAGACTCTTCAAAGATGAAAATTCTGTGCAATGACAACCCATGATGCAAATGGGGCATCAAACTGACTCCTAAACTGGTTTGATAGGAAAAGTAGAGGCAACTCCTAATATTTTGATGTAGAAAAATCAGTAAAACTAAGGCTGGAAGGCATCAGGAAATCAAAGCTCTCTATTCAAACCTGAGGTTGTAAAGTGACTTTCATGTTATTTGTTTAGTTCCCTTTTAAGTAAAGCAGGATCCAACTAGAGAAAACAGACATAAGAAAAAAGCAAAGTGCAAGGCGTTTCATTTTGTTTTTGGAAAGGGATTTGCTTATTTTATTAAATGGGTAGTTAAGGAAGGGAGAAGGTGGTTTAAATTATCTGTTGAAAGAATAACCAGGCATTACTTATGTATAGATTGGATTTGTTTTATCACAGCAAACAGTGTGAGTCCCCGCTTCATCCATGTTTAGGAATTAGATGGAGAAAGACAGGAGCAGATATAAGTTAGATTATTAAAAGGTTAAATCTTATGAGAAAGGGATAATAAATTCACTTTGAACTTAGAAGGGAATTAGAAGCCCTCAAAACCACCCGACAAATGACAATTAATAGCAATGCAATGTCTTAAGTATTTGGTATTTCCATATTGAATATCAAGGAAATTTAACATACTAACAGTTAACATGAAGCTGGGTCAGGAAACCCTTCATGGAAAACATGATCTGAGAATCAATTTAATAAAAAAAACAAAACAAAACAAAAAAAACCTCTATCTTTTTACACTGTCTCTATTTTAACTCTTCATAAAAATCAAATCATGAATATGTATACTATTTTTTTAGTTTTGATTAAACACAAATTAGCCATTCTGTAAACACAAAGTAATTGCTACTTTCAGAAATGATAAACAATTTGAAGCTAATTCATTAATTTGAGCTAAAGTTCAAGTAAATTCAAATTGAGATTTATTTTTTTCTGTTTTAATTATTTTAAAAAGTTAATCTTATGAAATTTTTTATTTGGGTTCACTACTTAGCCTTCCAGCATTTATATTTTTTCCCAGAAAACTAAATAAGATACTTAAATTTCATTTACATCTTTCTTTAAATGTGAAGTTGTAAAATCTAAGAGAATAAATGAATTGATGAAATTGAACCCACAGAAATATATAAGAGTCTTTTTTAAGCATGTATCCTGAGGCAGATATCACAGGGTAAATTTATAAATCAAGTTATACAAGAAGGTTTGGACATGGGGTTGTCAAACAAAATCAACACGATTAAAAGGCAAATAGCCAAACAGGGTCTACGCAGCCTCATGATATCTCTCAAGAAATTTGTCAACTACGGAAATACAGAATCCTGGCAGACACCATCTTAACCAATTGATGGAAGTAAATGTCACCAAAGAAGTAAGACATACCAACATCGTGAAGCCCATGCCAGGATGCACAAAGAAGGACATGGTATTATTTCTCTGGTACTGTTGCCAAAATATGCATAACCTGAGTCCGATAACATGAAGGCACCAGACAAATCAACATTGAGGTACATTCACAAAATACCAGGTCAGTTCACTTCAAATGAGCAGAATTATAAAAGAGAAAGATGTTCTCAAGGAATGCTATAGGTTACAAAAAACTAAGGAGAAAAAGAAGAAGATGAATTCAATATAGGAATCTGATTGGTGTCTTGCAGGGGGAAAAAAGGCAATAGCTGAAAAACTGATGAAATTCCAATAGAGTATTTAATTTAGAAACTGATATTGTGTTAAAGTTTAGATACTGGTTCTGATAATTGTACAAAGTCAGGGAAATGCTAAAGCTGCCATAGGCTGAATTTTAGATGTGGGCATCTATTTGGAGAGGACAATCTATTGAATATATAGATCTGCAATTAAAGTCTGGATTATAGCTATAGACCTAGGAATTTTCAGCACATAGATATTACTAAGGCAGTTTGTGTGGTGTAAAGATACACAGTATTAAAAATGAACCTAACTCAGTATCAGTGGGGAAAGCACTTGCTTTCAAATCAGCGAAAAATAGAAAGTGAGAGGAGTGAATTTACTTTAATTATTTATAAATATTTGCTAACCTATTTTCCAACATTTGACAGTATTTCAAAATAAAAAGTTGGGGGAAAATAAAGGAGAGTGTGATTTCCATGATATATACTTTTTTACAGAATAGGATCTGAGGAGCACTGATAATTAAATTATGTATAGAAGAAAGCAAGTTAGCAATGGAGATTGAAGAAAGACAGCCTAAGAGGAAAAAGGAGCCCTAAAGGTAAGAGAGAGATCTAGTAACTTAAGAACTAAGACATGACAGTCAGTAACTGTAATGCAGGCAACTTCATAAATGTGATGGCTTGAAGTTGTGTATACCCCAGGATAAAACATGCTCTTAAATCTGATCCATTCCTGTGGTTTATACCTATTGTAATTAGTACTTTTGATGAAGCTATTTCAATTAAGGTGTGATAATCACATTCAAGAAGTGTCTTAGTCTTATTAATGGAGCACTTTATACATGGAAAGGAAAGACAGAGAGAGACAGAGAGAGAGAAAGAAAGAGAGAGACTCACAGAAGCAAGAAGATGAAATCAGTGAAACCTGGAAAAGGAAGAGACCAGCAAATGCTGCCATGTGCTTTGCCATGTGGCAGAGGAGCCAAGGATTGCCAGCAACCAGTCTTTAGGAAGAAAGCATCACCTGGGTGATGTCTCAATTTGGACATTTTCCAAGCCTTGAAACCATAAGCAAATAAATTTCCATTGTTTAAAACCAACCCATTTCTTGGTATTCTCTTTAAGCAGACTAGAAAAAAAGAAAAAGATTTTGGTAAAAGAGAATGGAGTGCCATATTTGCAAGTACCAAAAATTTGGAAACTGATTTAGAATGGGGTAATGGGGTAATGGGTAGAGTCTGGAAGAATTGTGAGGTACTTTACTTCATAGTAAAGGCCTAAATTACTTTGAAGAGACTGATGGTAGAAATATGGATGCTAAAGGTACTTCCAACGAAGCTTTAGACAGAAATAATGAATGTGTCATTGGAAACTGAAAGAAAGGCAATCGTTGTTTTAAAGTGTCAGAGAACTTGGCAAAAGTGAGTGCTGATGTTGGATGGAAGGCAGAATTTGAGAGCGATGACGTGTATATTTAGCTGAGGAATCTCCTCAGTAAGTGTGGAAAGTGCAGTCTTGTGCTATTAGCAATTTATAGTAAAATGTGAGAGGAAAGAGATACACTGAAAACTGAACTCCTGAGCACAAATATACCAGAAATCGATGGCTTGGAAAATTACAAGCTTCTAGAAAGTAGTGAGTCCTCAGAAAATAATGTTCTATGTGAGGGTTTAACAGAAAGTGGATACAGTCAACCATTTAAGTGCATGTCAGGAGTAGAGGTACTCTTATGCAGGAAATGCATTGTGTAAAGTCCTACTGTCTGATGGATTGGACCCTGTGTAGTACATGCAAAACTAATGAGACTTTTTTCAAGATCTCTGTTAATGGAACCACTACCTGGATTACAAGGGGCAGAAAAAGGACAGATTGAAGGAAGAAACATTTCAAGAGCAGGCCCATGGAAGCTGAGATGAAGGAAGAAACATTTCAAGAGCAGGCCCATGGAAGCTGAGATCTGAACCAAAAACATCTTCTTGGGCCAAGGGTGGGCCCAACCATGTGTGTGGACAGGTTGAGTATGCTTGCTCAGGAAGAGTGCTACCACCTCAGTTTTCTCAGATGCATGGAGGATTGTGGAGAGACTGACTGCCACCCTGCTGCTTGAAGAGGGTAGAACCTTTCCCCGAGTGTTTGAGGAGAACATGGTCACTATGAGGGCACTTGCAAGGGGTACTGCTGCCAATTCATCATGCTTAGAAGAAAAAAAAAAACATCCCATAGGTGCACCTTAGACCTTGAACTCTAATGGAGTATACCCTGCTTTCAGCAGTGTTTGGGACCAGTGATTTTTGTTTTTCTCCTAATTTATCCATATTGGGATGAGAATGTGTATCCTTTCTGTCCCTCTATTATATTGGAAGCAGACAATTTGTTCTCTAAGTTTCACAGGTCCATGGATGGAGGGGAATTTTGCCTCAGGACGCACCACACCTATAACTGATTTTGATGAGATTTTATATTAGCATTGTTACCAAAGTAATGTCAGGAATTTGGACGTTATAATGGAATGAATGTATTTTGCATATGGAAAGAACTTGTCTTTTTATGTTTCAGAGGCTAGAGTGTAATGATTTGCGCCTGTACATAGCACAGAAAAACATGTTGTTGAGTTAATCATTCCTGTGTGTGTGGACCCATTGTAAGCTGGACCTTTGAGGCTATGCCAGTTAAGGTATGACCCACCTCATTCAGGATGGTTCTTCATCCTACTACTAGAGTTCTTTATAAATGACTGAAAACAGAGAAAGAGGGAGAGGGGGAGGGAGGAAGGAAAAGAATGAGAGAAACAGAGAAAGTGAAGGAGGGAAGAATGGGAGAGAGAGAGGGAGAGAGCCACAAAAGCAAGAAGGTGAAAGAAATGGATCCTGGAAGAGAAGGGAGAAACCAGCAGACACTGCCATGTGCCTTGCGGTGCGGCAGAACAGCCAAGGATCACTGGCAACTTGTCTTTGGGAAGAAAATATTGCCTTCATGACACTTCAATTTGGATATTTTCCCACCCTCAAAACCATAAGCAAATAAATTCCAATGATTTAACCCAACCCATTTCATTGTATTTTCTTTAGGTAGCCTAGGAATCCGAAAATGCTTATATCAGATTGATTAATGGTGGCTGGCTCTGAATGTTAGCTCCTATGAAGGGAACTAGAATTATGAAGCACACAGAGAGAGAGGAAATACAGCCTTGGACATTGTGGTGAGACCTAGGATTGAGACCCAGATTAAATGTGTAACTCTAAGAGTATGTTCTTTCTATGTAAATGAGATCACAAATACTTCACTCTATGGCCTGGAAAATCAGTGTGGAATATTAGTGACACTTAAAAATCCAGATGGGTTAAAAATGCCCTGTGAGTTTTGTCCAGGTTTATGTGATGCCCGGATAAATCCCAGAGTGATTTGGACAGTGAATAAAGTATTTGCAGGGTCCCCTTAGGGGAATGGGGAAAAAGGGGAAAAGATTCAATTTCCACATTTGGGGAACTTCTGATACTCTCACAAGCAGTGGGAACAACCAAATCAATAGGCCGAGACCCAATCTTGAGGTTTGTCCCTATAAACTTATTCCCGCAAAGGATAGGATAACCCTACTTAAAATTAGGCCTAAGAGTTGCCCCCAGAGAACCCCTTTTGTTGCTCAGATGTGGACTCTCTCTCTCTAAGCATACATACTTCCCCTTCTATGTGGGACATGACTCCCAGGAGTGTAAATCTCCCTGGCAATGTGAGACAGAAATCCCAGGATGAGCTGGGACCCAGTATCAAGGGATTAAGGAAACCTTTTTGACTAAAAGGGAAAAGAGAAATGAGAAAAAATTTCTCAGTGGCCGAGAGATTTCAAACAGAGTTGAGAGGTTATCCTGGAGGTTATTCTTATGCATTATATAGATATCCCTTATCAGTTTATGCTGTATTTGAGTGCCTAAAGGGAAGTGCCTGAAACCGTAGAGCTATGTTCCAGTTGCCTTGTTTCTTGAAGATTGTATAAAGATATAACATTACAATGTGACTGCGTGATAGTGAAAACTTTGTGTCTGATGGTCCCTTTATCCAGGGTATGGACAGATGAGTAAAAATATGGATAAAAATAAACAAATAATAGGAGGAACAAAGGTTAAAATATATTGAGTAGATTGAAATACTAGTGGTCAGTGAGAGGGAGAGGGAAAGGGTATAGTATGTGTGAGTTTTTCCTTTCTTCTTTTTCTTTCTTTTTCTGGAGCGATGCAAATTTTCTAAAAAATGATCATAGTGATGAATGTACAACTATGTGATGATATTGTACACCATGTATGGAATGTTTGTATGTTAAGAATGTTTGTATTTGTATGTTGTTTTGTCAATAAAAATTTAAAAATACCCCATGAGAAGGCCAAAACCTAAGTGTGCAAGATGTATTTTGTTTGATCCTTGTAATACACTGTGCCACAGTCTCATAGCCCTCTGCCCAAAAGACAAGTCTGTATTGCCTACAGAAATGGGCTCCTCACTCAGCTTCTGTTTTGTTTTGTTTTTTTTTTTTGGAGGGGGTGTCAAATGGAAGAATAAAGGGATTGACAAAAGTGAATTTAGGGTATTTACTACCATAGATCATCTTTCAGGGTAGAATTGCCAAATTTAGGTGGAAAAAAGATTCCCAGTTCACTTAGAATTTTATATAAATGATGAACAATTTTCTTAGGATAGATGTACCCCATGCAATTTGGTACATACTTATTCTAAAAAAAAATCTGTCGATATGAAATTTAGTGTTGACTGGGTGTCATATTTTATCTGACAACTTTACTGCAGTCTTGTTGGACTTGCAAATATCATAATTATTCTCAAGGCAGCCCCTTGAAGCAATACCCTTATCCAAGGTGCTGGTGTTTTCAAACTCTCCCTGACCCCCTGAAAGGATATGAATCTAACTCTCTACTGAAAGGAGAGTTTAATGGGAGTATCTTTAAAAAGTGCTTGGAATGAAATGGAATGTAATGGAAGGCAATGCCTTGTACTGGGAAAAAGAAAAGTCCATTGTCTTTATTACCCTCAAGATCAGATAAAGTAGAAAGGAAAAGTGGAATTCTTATTCTTTTATCAATCAAAGTTCTAATAAATCCTTGACTTCTTTACTGTTAGAGCCAAACCTAAACTGTCTTCAGCTCTAATGCCGAGTCATCTCTTTCAGGTTTCCACTGATTTCCATATGAACCAATACTGGACACCTTATAAATCTGAAATATTAACTCACCTAGATTCTTCTGGTTACAGGCTGTCAAGGCTATGAGACCTTAAACTGAGGAGACTTAACAGTTCCTTGGAACCAAACAATCTCAGGTTAAACACATCTAAACCAAGATCTTCATATCAAGAAAATGTTGGCACAAAATAAAAAGCTATCACTTAACATGACAGAAAGAATGTGCTGCTTGAAATCATTTCTGCTTTTTCCTCCTGAATGTATTGTTATTTTTGCTTGTTGATTTATTTAAATGAGCCTTGGAAATTACCTTAATAAGTTTTTAAAAATTATATTATGCATTTGTACCATGACCACACTCCCTTTAGCCTTTCATTTGAAACCAAATGATGGATCTATCATCTCCCACCCAAATCCCCCCAAAACATCTAATTTATGTTTCATCAAATAACCCAGAGAGTTGTTTCCTTTAACTGGTTCCTTTTTATGTTGGAGTTATCCTCAATTGTTAATCTTCTGACATTGGACACTCACCACAAATTACCCGAAAGCTTCCATAGAAAGCACTCCACTCTGTGAGGATAAGTGAGCTCACCAGGGGGGAAACTGACACAGTGGCTATTCTCTCTACTTTTTGGTGATACAGTTGTTACACATTTCCATAAATTAAAATTCCCTACTCCTCCATAGAACAATGTGTTCATATGAATAACTAGAAACCTCTGAAACAACGGACTTCATCTTCATGTGCCTCATTTGGGTTGCTACTACAACAGCATACCAGGAAAATTGATCCAGAATTTATCATTGAACTTGGCAGAAGTAAAAATATTATACTGATTCCACCTGGAGGCTAATCTTACATTCATTAAGCAGAGTTAAAGTATATCCTTTCATTTATTTTTCTTTGGCATTAGACAGTAAATACATCATATTTCATGTATAACCCATATAAATTCCACTGGTCTTTTAAAAGAACCTACATCTAAACTTTGGGGAAAAGATTAATCTTTTAATCTTCAGACATGTTTTCATGGCCTTGGCTTGATAATTTAGACATGTGTGCTCATATTATTTTAGAAGGACTACTAATAAATTTGCTTTTGATTCACTCCTATTTAATGGGCTGTTACATTCATTTCAGAGTCTTAATACCTATTTTTTAGCTGTTTCACATTAGGCTATTCAAGAGTTCATCCTATAGTAATATTATGCAAAAAATAAAAAAAATTAATAACTTGTTTTTGCCCAAGTAAAGACAATGTTATTTGTATAAGTTTCTGAAAATCAAGACCTGATATTTTTTATTGACATATGATTCATGTCTCAAATTATTACCTTCTAAAGTTTGCAAATCAGTATGTCCTAGTATAATCATAAAGATGTGCAAACACCACCAGTATTTAACTCTAGAATATTTTCTATTTGAATATATCTTTATATCTTCCCTGAAGAATATCTGTTCAGATGTTTTTTACTGATTTTAAGTGGGTTGTCTTTTAATAGTATAATTATAAATGTTCCTTATTTATTCTGAATATTAGAGCCTTATCAGATACATGCTCCCAAATATTTTCTCTCATTCTGTGAGTTTCCTTTTAATTTTCATCATGGTATTCTTTGAAGTTAGGTTTTAATTTTCATGAATTAGAACTTTAAGATTTCTTTCCACTTATATTTTTGATGCCATATCTACGAGGACTTTGCCTGACTCAAAGTCATTAAGATTTGTACCTATATTTGATTTGAGGAGTTTTATAATTATGCCTTTTACATTTAGAGCTACATTTTGAATGAAGCTTTTTTTTTATAGTGGGGAGTAGGGTACAAGTGCCTTTTCCATTTGTCCCAGGACCATTTTTTGTAAAGTCTATTTGTCCCTGTGAATTATTTTGGCACTTGTCAAAAAATGAATTGATGAATTGTGGTTTTATTTAGGGACTCAATTCTATTCAGTGGATCTATATGTTCATCCTTATGCCAGTACTAAATAGCATTTATTATTTTAGTTCTATAATGGTGAACCTTCAAAACACAGAAGTTGGAGTTAAGGCCTCATCAAATCTTTCATTTAAGTTATCTAACTTGGTATCAAATTTTTACAGTATTTCCTTATATACCATTTTAATTCTGTAAAGGTCAGTAAAATGTCCTCTCTATCACAGCTGATGGTAGTAAATTGAATCTCTCTTTTTTTCCTGGTCATTCTTGCTAAAACTTTGACATTTTGTTGATCTTTTCAAACAACAAATTTATGATATTTATGATTTTCTCATTTTCTTTTCTCTGTATGTCTATTTCATCAATTTTCACTCTGATCTTTACGATTTCTTTTCTTTCTGATGCTTTGGAATGAGTTTTTTCTAATTTTTCTAGTTTCCAACTTGGAAAGTGTAGATGATTGAACTGAGATTTCCTATTTAAATATGTTTTTGCAGCTATAAATTTCCCTATAAGCACTGATTTAGCTTCATCCCATAAGTTTTAATGTGTTGTGTTTTCATTTCCTTTCCTCTCAAAATGTTTTCTTATTTCCCATGTGATTCCTTGCCTGACCCATTGATTATTTAGGGCTATTTTGTTTAATTTTACATATTTTTGATTTTTCCAATTTTCCTTCTGTTAATAAATTCTAGCTTCATTCCATTGTGATTTAAAAAGATGCTTTGCATAATTTAAATATTTTTAAATTTATCAAGACTTGTTCTATGACATAACCTATGGTCTATCCTGAAGAATATTCTATGCACATTTGGGAAGAATCTCTATTCTGTTGGGTATAGTGTTCTCTATTTGTCTTCTAGGTCTAATTGGCTTGTGATGTTACTGAAATCCTCTACTTCTTTGTTGATCTTCTGTCTTGTGTTTCTATCCAGTATTGGAAGTTGAATAATCAAGTTTCCAACTATTGTTTTTTAAATGTCTATTTCTCTCTTCAATCCTGTTTTTGTTTCTTGTACTTTAGTGCTCTGTTACAGACATGTGGAACAAGTTTCTATATGATGCATCATGGCATGACAAAGACCTCTCAGCAAATGACTGCTTTATTACCTACACAACACAAAGTGTCCAACATAGCAGGAGAAAAAAATCTCACCATGGCCAGTCTTCAAAGGAGGCCAACTGCTAAGCTCAGGGTGAGTGGATTGCATATTGGCATGCCCTACAAGACATCAGAGATGAAGAATACCTGCACTACCAAAATGTTGGGCTATAAGCACTCCAAGGGGAGGTGGTCCTGTCAAAGGTCAACCTTTGTGTCCTGGCAAGCAGCTGGATCTGGTTAAGATTTAGGCTCCCATGGCTGTCTGTGTGGTCTCTTGAAATATAGAAACAAAATTAAACACCTGCATGCAAACAAGCAAGAATAGAAACATAACAAGCATCTGCACATAAACTAGAAGGGAAAAAGGATGGGGATATATAAAAATAGGGAGATGGTTTCTTAGTGCTCTAGATTTTCCCAGTAAGGTAATACAACTCTATTTTGACTTTGTTTGCAGGATATATGTTTTTCTTTTTAATTTCAAATTATTATTTTTTAATATTTAAAATGAGTCTCTTATACACAGCACATAGTTGGAGTTTGTTTTTTTAAATCCATTCTGTCAATCTCTGCCTTTTAATTGGAATGTTTATTTCATTTACATTTAATGAGTTACTTAAAATATGTCCTTAATAAACATTATTTTAAATTATATCATTATTTTTCTAGTGTGTGTTAGTAATTTAATTATAATTTCTTTTGGTATAGTTTTTTTTTTTTAACTTT
>PVIY010049524.1:0-16681 GCA_004026745.1 Myrmecophaga tridactyla | reverse complement strand
GGGTATATTTAATTCTGATCCACTGTTCTGTAAATCTAAAACTATACCAAAAAAAAGGTCTATTTATTATTTTAAAGTGATTCCATTATCAAAGAAGTTTGGGAAAAGCTGGGTTAAACAAAATTACACAAGTTTCTTTACTGAAGGACTTTAGTATAAATATGCTAATGTGTACTGCAAATTTCCAAAAGGATGAAGAAGTGTGCAACGTTTTTCAAATTTATTTGTCAGCAGGACTTTTTATTCTGCCTCCCACAGGAACTCACATAGGGCCATACCTTGGACCAGAAGCTCTACAAGGGCTTTTCAACTATGGTAATCCCTGATTCCATTTGGGAGGACACTCATTCTTCCCCAGATCTCTCCTTCCCTAGATTCAGGCAATCTTGTTTAACTCGAAGGGACTGGGATAATGTCAAAACTCCTGGATTAAATCCTGCTAACAATTGTGTCGATCAAATATAGTTTAAATAATCTACTAAATCTCAGTTTCGGATAATAGTTATTTGTGATAAGCTGAATAAGGACCCTTAAAGATGTCTACGCGATTGTATAACTATATACCTTTTAAAATGTGACTGTGTGATTGTGAAAACCTTGTGTCTGATGCTCCTTTTGTCCAGGGTATGGACAGATGAGTAAAAAAATAAGGATAATAAATAAATAAATAATACAGGGGAATAAAGAGTAAAAATTGGGTAGATTGAAATACTAGTGGTCAATGAGAGGGAAGGGTAAGGGGTATAGGATGTATGAGTTTTTTCTTTTTATTTCTTTTTTTGGAGTGATACAAATGTTCTAAAAATGATCATGGTGATGACTACACAACTATTTGATGATATTGTGAGCCATTGTTGTATATGGTTGAACTGTATGTAGATATTTCTCAATAAAAATATTTTTAAAAATTATTGAGTAGTATATAAAGCTTGTTTATATGGGTTATATTTATCAATATTTATTATATTAGTAATTAAAACTGGAAAATATTTTAAATATTTATTTATGAATTCATTTAAAATTAAAAATAATAAATTCATTATAGGCTAATATATCTAACTTACTTTTATTAATAATTTAATTTTCCAAAAGAAAAAAATGAGAGGCATAACTTTACATTTTTTGCAAGTCTCTTTAATATCTAGCTCAATAAAAGATAGCTGGATTCTCATATCTGCTTCTGAATTTGTTCTAGTGTGTAGCTGAAGTTTTTGAAGAAAACCTAGTCTCACCCAGCTCACCCAGGTAGGTATCTGAAAAAGGAAGGAAGGAATATTTTATAGCTTTTTCAGATAGTTGTGGATATCCTTCTTTGATACTGAATCAAAACTCATCAAGTGGTGGTTTGCAATGCGGAATCTGAAACATATAAAGTTTTTGTATTCTTATATATTAAAAATCCTTATACATAAAAATATATATTATATTTATATATAATATAAATCCTTATATATTAAAAATAAAAAACAATTAAAAATTATATATATATAAAGGATATATATTTGTATCCTTATATATTACAATTTCAATTTTAAAACTGAAAAAAATTCAATTTTAAAAGTCTATATAAAAAATTGAATGGGCTTTTTTTTTAAACCTATGTATGATTTTATAACATCACGTATTGGTCATTTGGAAAATATTTGTTCGCTGGTTTATGTAGATTTTTCAAATCTTAAATGCAGTCATTATACAATATTTTAAAATTCCATTCCTTAATATCACCACTGATCTCATCAGAAAAGTCTCAGTATTGGAAAACTGTCAAGCTTATGGTGGCAGATACAAGCTTTCCAAAATTCTAATTTTTGTTTGAAAGCTAGAATTTTATTTTTGGCAACAAATACTGCCACTGTTTTCCTTGAACTGACAGACTCGTTTTGTTCATTTTAGAGAAAATATCTGACCATAGTTTGTCAGTCAGTTGTTCTTTGGAATAAAAAATGGTGTTTCATAAAAAAAGCAGTGAGTTCAGACAGCAGTATAATCACGTATGGGCTTTTCCTTGAGATAACCATCATACTTCAGTATAAGCAAAGTGCTTTATGAGTACTTCCCATTTCATCACACAAAATATTAAAAAGATATATACTCGAGGGTGGAGATTAAATAAAGCTAATCATTTCTACTGCTTCAACAAAGACATTCTGAAGTGAAACTGGCTTTTTTCTCCTGCAAGTATGTGGCAGTGAAGAATACAATGACTAATACAGTTTGGTGTCACTGCCTTGATTTATGCTAAGCATGAGCAATTTTACCCACACTGCTTTTGCACCCTTAGTGCAAATGTCAACATAGTGAAAAAGCAAATAGCCTCTTAGTATGAAAAGTATGTAAAGGAGATTCCCAGAGGTCGATGAAATATACTTTGAGAACCACTGCACTGAGCTGATTCCATAAAGCCAACATGTCAATTAAATATTAACTATTTCAGTAAGAGATACATAAATTTCAAAATTACTCCACAGATGATCCAGATAAGACATACTACTGGGGAAAGTGACAGGGTATATTCTACCATATTTGGTCTGATTGTTAATTCCAAATCAGACATTTAAAAAATATAAAGTCTAGAAGAATCTTTTTCTACAGATTATGATTATGAAATATTTGGTGGAGAGAATCTAATTCAAACCAGCTGCGAGACTCTTGCTGAGCAGCAATTGGTTAGACCACACTGCCAAACGGGGCCCCCTTTTAGGGGTAGGCCAGATGAGATCATGCAAAGCTTTTTAGCAGCTTTTGACCCTTAAATCCCATAGGCACACCACAACTCAATTTTCCATATTGTAAAGTAGCTCCATTTTCTTTGAAATTCGTTTCTTCCCCAGTCAAAAAAAGCTTACAGGAAAAGGCTACAAAATCAACATCCTGAAAAATCCACAAGTCAGTCTTTCTGTCTGTATCATACAACTGGCTTTATTCTCAAAATCTTCTTCATTTATTACTTTCAGGTTTTACATAATTCCTCATCAGCATGAAATAGCTAATAAGAAAACATATACACACAATAGCTTTGGTTTCCAATAATTTGTAAATATGCAATCCAAAATAGCACTCTATAATAACTCATGTTAATTTATATCATCCTAAAAATGTTCTCAGATTGTATACTACAATTAATTCTTAATTTATTTTGTGGATAATCAAGGTCCTTAATTTCTTTTCTATTTCTTCTCTGTGAGTGCATATTCTTCTTTCTTTCTTTCTCTCTTTTTTTTGGGGGGGGATGGCCCTATCACTCATAAGAACATGTTTCAAAAATATTATAAGTATTATTGAAATTGAACATTCAGCCCTTTCTCCTTACACACACACACACACACATTCCACTTTCTGGCCTTCCCTCCCTCTGAGGGATACTTCCTGGTCTGTTCTCATTCTCTGGTCTCTCTGTGGTCATATTTCCCCCATCTGACTGACAGAGAATGATTAAACCCCAGTTAAATCTAGCATGCAGTGACCCAAACCAATTCTACCTGGATAACATAGCCACACAGAGAGACTAAACCTCTCATCTGCCATTTTTTGCACCTTAACCACCAGCATTTCGAGAACAAGGAGTAAAAAAAATCCCTGCTATTACATTAATTAAACTTCAGAGCCATATTCAGTGAGCTATAAGCATCACCCATTTAATTAATGGCTAGTTCAATTTGCATGTCTAAGTTGATCCAAATAATACATTTGAATTCCTAACATTTAACATACAAATTTCACTACTTGTGAGTCAGAATTCCTCTTTTAGCAAAGGCCAAATTAAACCAATTATTATATATATATATTTTTTTTTAAAACTTTTTTCTTGTATAACATCCAGACTCTTCTGGAGAGGCTGGGCCCTCTAGGTTTCAGGACTTATCTGGACCAAGGACCCACCTGGAGGTTGTAGGTTTCTGGAAAGTTTCCCTAGTGCATGGAACCCTTGTAGAATCTTATATATTGCCCTAGGTGTTCTTTAGGATTGGCTGGAATGGTCCTGGTTAGGGTTTGGCAGGTTATAATAGGTAGCAAGGTCTAACTGAAGCTTGCATTAAGACAAACTCCAGAGTAGCCTCTAAACTCTATTTGAACTCTCTCTGCCACTGATACTTTTATTAGTTACACTTCTTTTCCCCTTTTTGCTCAGGATGGAATTGTTGATCCCATGATGCCAGGGCCTGATTCATCCCTGGGAGTCATCTCCCATGTCACCAGGGAGACTTTCACCCCTGGATGTCATGTCCCATGTAGTGGGGAGGGCAATGATTTCACATGCAGAGTTGGGCTTAGAGAGAGTAAGGCCACATCTGAGCAAAAAAGAGGTCCTCCAGAAGTAACTCTTAGGCATACCTATAGGTAGGCTAAGGTTCTCTGCTACCTACATAAGCTTCACAAGAGTAAGCCTCATAATTGAGGGCATGGCTTATTGATTTGGGTGTCCCTGAAGTTTGACACGACACCAGGGGATTCCCTGATGGCAAGGTTTAATAGTTTAAAAATAGAATTTGTTGGCATAATTTTCATTTAATAATAATTATTATAATTAAAGCAACTAAAACCTAGTACTTACAATGTGTCAGGCACTGTTCAAGGCATTTTATAAGTATTATCTCATTTAATACCTGCCCAATGAACACCTGTGGTACAGAAAGGTTAAGTAACATGCTCTTAATTACTTGCTATAAGTGGCAGAATAAGGATTCAAACTCAGATTATTATGGATTAATCTTAGTCCCTTCTATTAAATCTTGTTGGGTTTTTGTTTTTATTATAACAGCTTTACTGAGATTCACACCCCATCCATTTGACCCCATTAAAATATACAATTCAATGGTTTTTAGTATGTTCACAGAGTTGAGCAACCACCACTACAGCCAATTTTAAAACACTTTCATCACCTCAAGAAGAAACACCATAACCTTTAGCTATGGTCAACCCCCTCCCCCACCCCCTAATTTCCTCCTCCATCTTTGCCTGCCCCTCCTCCCAGCCCTAAGCAACTAGTAGTCTACTTTCTGTCTCTAAAGGTTTCCCTGTTCTGGATGTTTCATATGAATGGAATCATAGAGCATGTGGTCTTTTTTGAGTGGCTTAGCATGTTTTCAAGGTTCATCCATGTTATAGCATGCATTGGTACCAGATTCCTTTCTATGGCTGAACAATGTTCCTTTGTATGGATATATCACATTTTGATTTGCCATTGTCAGGTGATGGCCATTTGAGTTGTTTCCCCTTTTTGCCCCTTATTAGCTGCCCATTTTTAAATTGGGTTATTTATGTTTTTATTATGAATTGTGAGTTCTTTATATATTCTAGGTATAAGTTGCTTATCAGAACATGATTTACAAATATTTTCTCCCACTCCATGGAGCATCTTTTTACTTTCTTTATGGTGTCCTTTGAAGCACAAAATTTTTTAAGTTTGACAAAGTTCAATTTATTTTTCTCTTTTGTTGATTTTATTTTTCTTTTTTGAGCTTATGGTATCACATCCAAGAAGGCTTTGTCAAACCCAAGGCTACAAAGATTTAGTCCTATATTTTCTTCTAAGAGTTTTATAGTTTTAGCCCTTAAAGCTTGTTTGGACAACCATCAATGTTTTCTCCTTAGTTGCAAATAATACCATCCTGACGGTGTACGCATAACTACCCCATTTAGGATCCCTACCATACAACACCCCACCTCTACTGTTCCCTGGGAAATACCAGATGGCTTTCATCATTTAGGTTTTCTGACTTCCAAATACTTTTCTGTTGGGATCCTTTTTAATGTGTAGTTTTAAGCCACATCAACACTTGGTTGTTGTTGTTTTTTAAAGTCTAAATAAAACTGAATGTGAATATGTATTCCAGTTTCATAGTTTTTGTCTCAAGATATCTTGGCCCCCATATCTATATTTCTCTATTCTTTCCCCTTCTAACTCTCTATATCTGGCACGTTAAAAACATCCTGTTGCTTCAGGCCAAACCAATGTTTATTTGATGGAATCAAATTATGTGCTCTTACAGTAGAAAGAGAAGTTGAAGAATATTTTGGCTGAGTTGTGTGGTTTATCCACAGTACCACATTATGGTTTAAATGCTTTCATCACTCAGTCAAAAAGTTGCCACAATTTCAGTGGTTTTCTAGTCATAGCCAATAAAGTAAAGAAAAAAAAACATTATTTACTTATCTTCATGACTAAGCAAATCTTGAAGGGAACAGTTAGGAAGCTGCTATAACAACTCTAAAAATGCACACAAAAATATTAGTGACAGAAACAATTTATTCAGAGCTAGGAGCTGCAAAATGATCAATATGATTGTGAAAGCAAAGTTTTTGTCTAAATCAACTACATCAGCTACTTAACTTCTATTTTAGATACTAAAGGTAATAGAATGCACTTTAAAATTCTGTAATAAATGTTTAGATTAGGATAAGTATTTTATTTTTTTGTTTTTAATCTTACCTTGTGGCAACAAGAGGATAGCTATGACAGGGTGAAGCCCAGGCATCCTTTGTCCATGGCATACAGTCATAAAGCAGCAAATCCTTCTCAGTCACAGCCATGAGGACAGGTCTCCACTGTTGTCTCCCACCATCTAGTTTTGCCTGTTACAATGGTGAAATCCAGAAAGCAGAGCTAACTATAAAGATATATAACTGTAAAATTCCCTCTGATGATGGTCTAAAAGGTTGGTTTTTCTTCACCCCCACACCTAACCCCAGCCTAACTGTCTTGAAGATACAGGAAGCATCCCATCAGGTTCCTTCCCACTGACAGAGATACTTCACTGGCAGGTGTCAGATGGTTTATGCAGTTTGAAATAGCTTTCCCCAAGTCAGTTAAAGCATTATCTATTGATGTGACACTTTTCTCCCCCTTCCACAATAATTGAATGCCACCAATTCTGATTAAATATACAGTAATCTGTTACAGATTAATCTGTTCATACAATTTCAACATGTCTGATATGGGAGCAACATTTTCTAAGTACAGGATAAAAACACAAAATCCTACTACTAAATAACTGTATAATTTCAACATCAGTGTTTCTCAAACATTTTTGGTTAAGACCTACAATAAGAAATATATTTTACACTGCAAACCAATATACATATACTTATATAAATAAATAAAAAGTTTTTAAAAACCACACTAACCCCTATATTTTGTGCATTATACTCTGATTGTTTCTAGTCTATTAAATTAAAAATGCTGATCCCAACCTGCTATGTTGTATTTTGAAAAACACTGATATAAACTGTTGTCAAAGGGTTCCCCATTATATTTTAGGAAATTTATATTCAGTTTGAAATGTACCATGGCATGTACTTGCATAAAGCTCATTCACCTCCATAGACGTTAGGTATTAAAATGTAGGAAAGTAACCATTTTTTATTCATACTGTCAAGGATCCATGTCCAAAAAGCAAAATATCAGGTTCAAGAAAAGCCCTGTCATTCTCAAACCTTTTGTCTTTATCAGATGAGACTTTTGAGTAGGGACTGCTTAATATCAAATGCTTCAGCATTAATCCTTCAGCTACTATCACTGAAGGCTTAAAGGTGAATTAGAATTGATGAATCATTTTTTCTTAAGTTTTCAGTGCCACGTTTCATTTCCACTTCCTTAATGACTTCTGAAAGTGATATGGACATTATCAGAGCACCTAAAGAATACATCTAAAATCTGAAAAGTGGCCTGAGTGGTTCAGTTCTGTGATATAACATCAACCATGGGACTCTAGTCACAAGCTAACTCCAGCAGTGGGAAGTAAATTTTAGCCAGAAATGACTACTGTTCTACCATGTGCTGAAAGCAACAAAAAACATGACCTGACGCTGAGAATTCAAGCAAAATATTGTAGAAATAACTATTGTTTTCTTCTCAGTGAACTCAAGTTTTCTAAGCTTTTATATTAGTCACTGGCTAAGTCTGCAACACCAGCAGGGAGAATATCAGCTCTAAGGAGGTTCTCTTGAACTCTTACATTTTTGTATCACAGGTTATCTTGAAGGGATTTCTAGTTGATGTTCACTAATATGTTTTTGTCTCCGAGGTTAAGGACAATATTTCAATAAGGAAAATAATGTAAAACCTCTCTTCCCAAAGGGTTAAAATAATAATCTGATTTTTTTTCACTCTTAAAATACAGAATTTTATTTAGAAACTGTTTAAAGTTGAAAAAAACTCTGTCAAGAAAGACCAGGTGGAAAATGGGTTCCCAATAAAATGGAACTTTAGGGCAACAAAAGTCTGAAAGGCCACAAAAGAGAAACAGCACAACTATCATTTGAACAATGTCTAGTTACTTGCATTTTTCTGGCATTGTTAATCACTGAATCTGGGTTTTCCTCTGAATTCCACACAGATGCACTACACAACAATTTTATCATAAAATACCTGCCTTCTACATGCATTTTAGGACAAGCTACCACCAGAAACAAATCAATACAAATACAGCATGGATTGAACAATCTCAGTGGTGGGTGACACACATTTTACAGAATTTTGTCAAAGGGAATGAATAGGCTGTGGGCAAAAGCAAATGAGGGAGAGTTAAATAATGGAATATTTTAAATATTAATTAAATTAGTCATGGTATTGTATTTTCTCCAAAAAAAATTAACATTTAGTATAACGCTAACGAATTTATCTCCAAAGAGGTTAGTGCACTGGCAAAGTATTCCGACAGCAGTGGAGAGTTGCTATGGACTGTGGACAGCAGGTATGGAAAACACCCCAGTCTTGCAGATCCAAGGTAGCAATGGCCTTCACTGATCACTCCCTTTGTGAGTGGTCCAGAAAGAAACTTGGGCAGCATGATCACCTGCCTGCTGTGATCCACTCTAAGCGGCAAACTTTAAGGAGCCAAGGAACAGTCCCCAGAGGACAAGAAGGGCAGAGGAGAGAAACATGTTAAATGTAATTTAAAAAACAGTAAAATGGGACACAATCCCCATTCAAATCCCAGAGATGTGCCAAGTCCCCAAAAGTAGTTGTTAGACTGAAAAACTGGACACACCTCACTTCCCAAAATATGCAATACACAGAAATTTGGGAGGTGATTGGAAAAATCATCAGAGAAACGCCAAATGAAAATTGAGCTTTTAAACTCAAATATCTTAGGGTGGAAACACATCCTGTATTCTTGCTTTTTAGCAGGAATGCAATTGGTCAGTGACACCAAATGGCTATTCAGAGTAACTTCCCTTTTGGGCCAATGTCTAGGCCTACAAGGATTCAAGCAGTCCTGCAAAGCTTTGTGAACAGCAGGTTCCAAAGATTCCAAGGTCTGGCCCTTCCTTCCTAAACAAAATATTGAACACATAAAATCTGTCATGTTAACATTTATATTTTGAAATATGGAAGCATATTTTAAATAGACTTAAGGCATTTGTTTATTACAATGTTCTCTGCCAAGATTTCACATTAGCTTAAAATTCAATTCAGTCTTTCCATTTTTCTACTGAGGTCTCCACTTCAATGTATTACATAACACCTTCTCCAGCAATCAGTGTTTCCAGCAACCACATGGTGAGCCCCAGGGTCAGCCTCTTTGCTCCCTAGGTGAACTAACTAGATATTAATACTGCTTTGACACAAGGTGAAAGCTCCTAACTCATACTTAATGTAAAAGGAGTGGAATTTTTGCCAAGTGCACTTTTTAAAAAATTTATTTATTTATTAATTTAAAAAATTTTAATAACAAACAAACAAAAACATTAACATATGATCATTCCGTTCTACATATATAATCAGTAATTCACAATATCATCACATCATTGCATATTCATCATTTCTTAGAACATTTGCATCAATTCAGAAAAAGAAAGAAAAGACAACAGAAAAAGAAATAAAACAAAAACAGAAAAAATAAAGATTATACATACCATACCCCTTACCCCTCCCTTTTGTTGATCACTAGCACGTCAAACTAAATTTATTTTAACATTATTTCCCCTATTATTTATTTTAATCCACATGTTCTACTCCTCTGTTGACAAGGTAGATAAAAGGAACATCAGAAACAAGGTTTTCATAATCACACAGTCACATTGTAAAAGCTATATCATTATTCAATCATCATCGAGAAACATGGAACACAGCTCTACATTTTCAGGCAGTTCCCTCCAGCCTCTCCATTAAATCTTGAATAACAAGATGATATCCACTTAATGAGTAAGAATAACCTCCAGGATAACCTCTTGACTCTGTTTGGAATCTCTCAGCCATTGACACTTTGTCTCATTGCACTCTTCCCCCTTTTGGTCGAGAAGTTTTTCTCAATCCCTTGGTGCTGAGTCTCAAATCATTCTAGGGTTTTTCTCTATCCTTTGATGCTGAGTCTCAGCTCATTCTAGGATTTCTGTCCCACATTGCCAGGAAGGTCCACACCCCTGGGAGTCATGTCCCATGTAGACGGGGGAGGGTGGTGAGTTTGCTTCTTCTGTTGGCTGGAGAGAGAGGCCGCATCTGAGCAACAACAGAGGCTCTCTTGGGGGTGACTCTTAGGCCTAATTTTAAGTAGGCTTGACCTATCCCCTGTGGGGTTAAGTTTCATATGAACAAACCCTGAGACTGGGGGCTCAGCCTACAGCTTTGGTTGTCCACACTGCTTGTGAGAATCTCAAGAATTGAATTTGGGGAAGCTGAATTTCTCCCCGTTCTCATCATTCCCAGAATGGGACTTTGCAAATACTTTATCACTCACTGATCGAATCACTCTGGGATTCATTGGGGCATCACTCTGGACAAACCAACAAAATCTCATGTCCTACCTGAGATTCCAAGTACTTATGGTGGTCAATCAAACTATCTACATAAGTTATATTAGGAAATGCACTAGTCAAAATATAAATTTTGTACCAAATAAACATTTTTTGCTTTAGTCTCACACATAAGTTGAGATTTTAAAATATTAATTACCATTTATTTTCAGCACCCTGCAGTAATGACATTTCTTTGTTCTTCCTCATGCAAAAACATTTTTTAAATTTGTACATTTAGTCACTATCATTATATACTCTAGGCATTCCTAGATTATACCATCTCAATCTTTACCTTCTATCTTTCTTTCTGATTTCATTTATGCCTCCAGCCCTCCTCCCTCTATCATTCTCACATTCAGCTTCATTCAGTGTTTTAACATAATTTAACATAATTGTTAGGTAGTATTGTGCTGTCCATTTCTGAGTTTTTATATTCAGTCCTGTTGCACAATCTGTATCCCTTCAGCTCCAATCACCCAGTATCTTACCCTATTTCTATCTCTTGATGGTCTCTGTTACTAACGAAATATTCCAAGTTTATTCACTAATGTCAGTTCATATCAGTGAGACCATACAGTATTTGTCCTTTTGTTTCTGGCTAATCTAACTCAGCATAATGTTCTCAAGGTCCATCCATGTTGTTACATACTTCATAAGTTTATTCTGTCTTAAAGCTGCATAATATTCCATTGTATGTATATACCACAGTTTGTTTAGCCACTTATCTGTTGATGGACATTTCGGCTGTTTCCATTTCTTTGCAATTGTAAATAATGCTGCTTATAAACATTGGTATGCAAATGTTCGTTTGTGTCCTTGCCCTCATGTCCTTTGAACAGATACCTAGCAATGGTATTGCCGGGTCATATGGCAATTCTATATTCAGCTTTTTGAGGAACCACCAAACTGCCTTCTACAGTGGTTGTACCATTTGACATTCCCACCAACAGTGAATAAGTGTGCCTCTTTCTCCACATCCTCTCCAGCACTTGTTATTTTCTGTTTTATTGATAATGGTCATTCTGGTGGGTGTGAGATGATATCTCATTGTGGTTTTGATTTGCATTTCTCTATTGGCCAGGGAAGTTGAGCATCTCTTCATGTGCCGTTTGGCCATTTGTATTTTCTCTTCTGAGAAGTGTCTGTTCAAGTCTTTTGCCCATTTTGTAATTGGATTGGCTGTCTTTTTGTTGTTGAGTTGAACAATCTCTTTATAAATTCTAGATACAGACCTTTATCTGATATGTCGTTTCCAAATATTGTCTATCATCGTGTAGGCTGTCTTTTTACTTTTTCTTTCTTTCTTTCTTTCTTTCTTTCTCTCTCTCTCTCTCTCTCTCTCTCTCTCTCTCTCTCTCTCTCTCTCTCACTCACTCTCTCCCTCTCTCCCTCCCTCCCCCCCTCTCTCTTTATTTATTTATTTATTTACATGGGCAGGCACCAGGAATTGAACCCAGGTCTCCGGCACAGCAGGTAAGAACTCTGCCTGCTGAATCACCGTGGCCCACCCTGTCTTTTTACTTTCTTGATGAAGTTCTTTGATGTGCAAAAGTCCAAGTGCACTTCTTAAGAAGAGGTACTTTTTGCTTACAAAAAGAAGCCATATGTATGAGTTTTTCTTTTCTTGTTTTATTTCTTTTTCTGGAGTGATGCAAATGTTCTAAAAAATGATCAAGGTGATGAATATACTACTAACTGATGATACGGTGAGCCACTGATTGTGCACCATATATGGAATGTTTGTATGTTAAGAATGTTTGTGTTTGTAAGTTGTTTTGTCAATAAAGATATTAAAAAGAAAAAAAAAAGAAAAGAAACCAATGAGTTCTCTAAGAATAATAAAAGAGAGTATTTTACAGTTAAGCATATAATTTGGGGTGAGGAATTCAGATGTTGCTCTGCTGGTCCAGATTGTTAATACTCTTCTTTTCTTCCTGTGGGCCCACTTCAGGTATCACAAAACCTTCATTTGAGGCAAACAGAATGTCCAT
Organism: Myrmecophaga tridactyla; assembly: GCA_004026745.1. Taxonomy (NCBI): domain Eukaryota; kingdom Metazoa; phylum Chordata; class Mammalia; order Pilosa; family Myrmecophagidae; genus Myrmecophaga; species Myrmecophaga tridactyla. Next base: position 3,953 of record PVIY010049524.1, on the reverse strand, counting down.
AGTCCTCTGCAATATAGGTTGTTTTCCCCCTCATTCTCCAGACAAATTAATTCAGTGTTCCTTAGTTTTCCAAAGAAGAAATCTCTCTCCTTTTCTAAGTCTTTGACCATAAGGTTCAATATATTGATCTTCGGTATCAATTCAGCTGCTTCATCACCTCCATTGCCCACTTCAGGAGTCTTCTCACCACACCTGGACCAGCCTTAGGAGTTGCAGTAGTTCTCTATGTTGAAATGGGCCGCTGTGGAGCTGCACTGCTAGAGCTGAGAGGTTTCTTGGGTTTATTCAGAGTTGGAACAACAAGGGAGGGAGCCACTGCCGTTTCTTGACCTTATCTAGCAGATATAGGTTGTCTTTCTCCATCATAGTTTGCATCAAAAAACTTCTTCAATGATTGAACGAATTCAAAATTGTTCTGAAACTTTCCTTTCATTAATTTGTCCACAGGAATTATTTTGTCAACACCCATTCTCTTAAAACCTGTTTGTGGCATTTTGAAGTTCTGGATATATTCATGTTCTAACTTAGCTTGGAACTTCACCTTCTTCAAGGCAATGGAGTCAGGGAACAGCATGTCCATAAACTGATAATAGGTGGCACCTGAGCACAATGGTTCAATCTTTGTCAAATTCAACTGCAGATACTCATTGATCCATGCCAGGACATCATGTCAACTTAAGTTGTCATTGGTCACTGATGTGGAGTATATGTTCACTGCCATTCGCTTCTCAGTGGGGCCACAACCACTGCCTGTGCCTGGGTTGGTTCCGTCTCCATCATGTTCAAAGAGTCCGACCCAAGCGATGAACTCACACACATCCCCTCTTATGCATCGATGTAAAGAATAATCTGATATTTAAAAATTAATTTCACTTTTTAAGTTATAAAGTGAGATTTTAAAAACTAGACCAGAGAATATGCATTTGGAAAACCTAAATTTAATTTATTTCTTCCCAAAGAAGATATTTTGGGGTCTAAAGGAAAAATGCTAAGGCCAACGGAGGCAACGTTGAATCTCATGACAGAAAATTTTTGTTTAACAATTTTTTTGCATTCTATTCTTTAGTTCTTTTGCGTCCTTAGTTCTAGAAAGCATTTTTGGAGGAAAATGAAACCTCAATTTGCCTTAACTTATAAGGGTATTGTTTGCTTTCACTAAAATCAAAATGCTGCCTACTATATATACAGTATGATGTATTTTTGGGTTGTGGTATCAGCACAGGTAGCCCTGGGGCTCAACTTTTGAGTTTTGGGCTGGAAAAAAAAAAAGGGATACTAATGTTAGGGTTTTACTTTGCTTTGGTTTTAATGCCTGCCCCTGCCCCCCTGCCCCCTATACACCTGATCAAACGGCCTTCTCCAAATTTTATTTTCTAATAAACAGTAAGGTAGAACTAAAGATGAGAAAATACTAAGTTATTTATTTCCTAATGAAAGTCTGTATTATTTCTCTTTTGACAGGTGCTGTTCTTCTGTTCTTTATTTTATTATCATGAGAGAAAACATAAAATTAATCTCAGAGTTAGAAAAAGCTCTGACATTTACTTAGTTTAACCTTTATGAGATACATCTACATAGTACCTCTGAGAAATGATATCCAGCCTTGTTTAAACACTTGACTGTGAGAGTAATATTTGCTTTGGGTAACTCAAACAACTATTTCAAAAAGCAAAAATCAAGACAGGAATTTAGAAATTACTAATTTGAATTAGTTCAGTGGTACTATTTTTAAAGTGGTTAAAACTTTACCACTTAGTATTATTTCCCAACTCTGAGCTTCTGTTCTTGATAATATTTGATAATTAGTGACTTGTTTGCTTGTTTTAAAAAAAACACGTTTTTAAATTTATTTTTTAGAGTCATTGTATGTTTATAGCAAAATCATGCATACAGTACAGAATTTCCATATAGGCTTACCTAACACAATTTTCCCCATTATTAACATTTTGCATTAGTGCAGAATATTTGTTATAACTGATGAAAGATTTTTAAAAAATGTTTACCATGTTAAACATATATGCAACATTGAATTTCCTATTTTAACTACTTTCAAGTATACAATTCAGCGGTGTTAATTATGTTTACAATGCTGTGCTATTATCAACATGTTTGTTTGCTTTTGGTATACATAAATGTAGACAAAAATTATTGAAAACCTACTATATACAAAGCACTAGATTAAGTTTTCTGGGGGCAGTAAAGATCAGGAAAAAAAACTGTTCCTGTTTTGTGAAAGTTTATGATTGAGTGGAGGAAACACACACATATTTAAGGTTCATAAAAAGCAGATTGTGATGAATCTCCTTTCTACCTGTCCATATGTAGCACAAACAAAATTAAGCTCACTTAAAAAGGTTGGCAACTCTTGCTTCCAGGAAGCATCTTTGTTGCTCAAATGTGGCCTCTCTCTCTCTCTCTAGCCCACTCTGCAAGGAGGATCATTGCCCTTCCCCCTAAGCTGTAAAAGCCTTTCAGAGGTGAAAGATTCATGGCAATGTGAGGCGTGACTCCCAGGGATGAGTCTGGCCCTGGTGCCATGGGATCGCCATGGGATCGAGAATGCCTTCCTGACCAAAAAGGGGAAAAGAAGTATAATAAAATAAGGCATTAGTGGCCCACGAGATCAAATGGAGTCAAGAGGCTATTCTGGAAGCTGCTTTTATGCAAGCTTCAGTTGCTATGGTTTGCTAAACCCCAATACTCCAGTTGGCTCTTAAGAACACCTAGGGCTCTAACTGAGACTATAGAGTCTCAGATTCATGCACTAGGTTAGTCTTCCTGGAATATATAATTCCCAGAGGGTTCTTAAATCAGATAAATCCTGAAACCCAGAGGGACCAGCCTCTCTAAGATTATCAATTAATCACATACCCCTATTCTTTAACATGGACATCCCTTCTCAACATGAAAAAACCAGGCATTGCCCAAAGATCCCTATAGATTGGGAGAAAGATTAAAGGAGGAGGAAATATAACACAGAAAATGGGATTTAACAAACAAGTATGGTGGCTGAATTACTATATTGATATTCCTTCTAGCCTCCAGTGTTTTGGAGCAGCTAGAAGGAAAAATCTGAGATGACACAGTGGTAGCCCATGAGAAATTCTGGGATCTGTTCTGTAACTACTTGTTGAAGTGTGCTTTGAAAATGATTCCTTTCTTCTTTCTTTGCTTTGTATATATGTTTTATTAGATGATAAAAAGTCATTTTTTAAAAAGCCTGGCAACTCTTCATACAGTCCTTATGGGAGTCTGAATTTCCCATTGGAGACAATTTGAAAATACTTATCAAAATTACAAATGCATATGTTCTTTATAGTAGTTTTAAAATATGTCCACACCCCCAAGAGACCCTCTTTTTTTGCTCAGATGTGGCCTCTTTCTCCAGCCAACACAGCAAGCAGACTCATCACCCTCCCCCGTCTACGTGGGACATGACTACCAGGGGTGTGGATCTTCCTGGCAGCGTGGGACAGAAATCCCAGAATGAGCTGAGATTCAGCATCAAGGGATTGACAAAAACTCTAGAATGAGCTGAGACCCAGCATCGAGGGATTGAGAAAACCTTCTGGACCAAAAGGGGGAAGAGTGAAATGAGACAAAGTGTCAATGGCTGAGAGATTCCACACAGAGTTGAGAGGTTATCCTGGAGGTTATTCTTATGCATTAAGTAGATATCACCTTGTTATCCAAGATGTAATGGAGTGGCTGGAGGGAACTGCCTGAAAATGTAGAGCTGTGTTCCAGTAGCCACGTTTCTTGATGATGATTGTATAATGATATAGCTTTCACAATGTGACTGTGTGATTGTGAAAACCTTGTGTCTGATGCTCCTTTTATCTACCTTGTCAACAGATGAGAGGAACATATGGAATAAAAGTAAATAATAGGGGGAACAAATGTTAAAATAGATTTAGTTTGAAATGCTAGTGATCAATGAAAGGGATCAGTAA
>PVIY010049523.1:0-16689 GCA_004026745.1 Myrmecophaga tridactyla | reverse complement strand
AGGACTGGGGTGGCAAAGTAGGGTGAAGGGGCAGAGAATGGGGCTGGGGCTGAGCTGCCCCAAGGCGGTAGCCCTACCACCTGATTGGCCCACTCACCTGCCGAAGGGCCCCTTGGCCTCCTCAGTGGGCCTCAGGCTGGGCCTCAGCTGTGGCGCCTGAAAGGGCGCCATTTCAGTGAGGTCCGGCAGTGTCCGGTTCCGAGGCGGCGTCACCACTACACCCTGCCGGGCCAAGAGGGCCAGCAGGTTCTGGGAGCTGGGGGTCTTGGGGAAGTCGAAGGCAGGTATGGCCTGGGAAGAGCAGGGCCGGTGCTGCGGATGCCCTGGCCACCCTGCCCACCCTGCCTTGCGCCAGCCCCACAGAAGCCCAGCAGAAGCAGCCAGCACCCTTCTTGCCCACCTCACCTCCGCTGAGCCAGCCCCGAGCCTCCCCCAAAACCGCATCAGGGTGGGACAGCACCCGGGGTCCGTGGTCCCTGGCCGTAGATCCTTACCTTGGTGGGGGAGCCCAGGATGGGGGGCAGGGGCTTGCGCTGGAGGAGGTCAGGAAGCTTGGGCGAGCCGCGCAGGGGCCGGCAGGATGGCAGGCCCGCGGCCGGCTGCGGGGGGGTGGCTTGCAGGGGGCCAAACGTGGCTCCCAGGGGGTCCGTGGGGGGCTTGGGCAGCTGGGGGCGGACGACGTGCAGGTCGGAGAGGTTGGGGGCACTGTGCAGGCGGCAGCCCAGGGTAGCAGCACGGGGAGAGTGCTCGGGCATGGAGGAGCCTGAGACGGGGGCGCTTTGTCACATGTCTGCAGCACGCGAGGGCACAGGTCCCCCGACCCACAAACACGGCCGGCAGCCAGGACAGCAACCCCCAGTGCACAAGCCGCCCTCTTCCCCACACTGCTCCCCTACCCCCCAGCAGCCATCCATGAGGGAGAGGAAAGCTACCCAGTGCATAGAGGCAGGGTGAGTGCTGCAGCCAGCCAAGCGGCCTGGACTCGAGCTTTACAAAACCATCCTGTGGGACCTCAGAGCTTTGCGTCCTCATGGAGGCGGTGGCATGGACACAAGAGGACTCACTGCCTGCGCTGCACGCAGGCCACGCCAAGGGGCCAGGGAGCACCTACCTGGACGAGGGAACTTGCCACCGCCGCCGCCCCGCATCTCGGCACCTTGGGGGGAGGGCACCCCGCTACAGCCTGGCCTCTCAGGGATGGTTCCAACTTGGGGGAGCAAAGGGGCCAGCAAGGTCAGAGGCAGGGCTGGAGACTGGCCCCCAAGCCCAATCCTGGCCCCCCGGAGTGCGGGCTCACCTTGTGGGCATGGTGTGTATGGCCGGCCCCCGCCCAGGGAGAATTTCCTGGCCAGGGTTCCGTGATCGGCAGGAGATGGGGGGGATACGCTGGCCCGTGCCAGGCCCAGGGGGCTGCTACTGCCCGACCGGCGGACGGCAGTGGACCTGTGGGGACAGTGAGTGCGGGAGTGAGGCCCAGGCAGCCCGGGCAGCTCTCATAGGAGCAGAAACAAGCTCCGGGGGCAGGCAGCCCTGGCACCCTCACCCGCCTTGCACAGTGACGAGGCAGAGATGGGGCCCCAGTGATATGACAGGGCAGCCAGAGCACCGCGCGGGGCCCACTCTCACCACTGCCCGAGGACGCCCCCAGGGCTCTGCACTCACCGGGGGGCCTGGCACGGGCTGGGTGCCTGGAGATTCTGCTCAATGCGCTGGTAGTTGTGCACCTGCGTGGGGACGGGGATGGGGGCAGACCCACCGTACCTGCTGCGGGAGAAGAGCGGCAGGGCCCACTTGGCATCGCTGCACCCAGGCACACGGCAGAGAGCCCTGGGCCCAAGTGGCCCTCCAGTCCTCACTCACATACTAGCACGGTGCCAGGCCCCCAACCAGGCCCAGCCTGTCCAGCCCTGCACACTGCTGCCTTCAGGTTGGAAGACGGGGCAGGGGGCCAGGGTGGGGGCCCGAGATGGGGAGCAGCCTTGGCATAATTCTTCTCCACTTCCACCTGTTAGTTATTTAACATCACTTGCTAGACCCCCAGCTGGAGTTTGGTGTCCACCCAAACACGAGGATCTCTGCCCACAGCCACTCCCTGCAGAGCCCAACTTGCCCAGAGGGTGGGCGGTACATGCAAAAAAGCGGGAGAAGCCCATGTCCTGCTCTGTGGGCCCCAGCTCACCTGGAGGGGCTGGGGGAGCTGCTACAGGGCGGGGATGGAGAAGGGGTCCGGCCGCGGCTCTCCAGACCCATGGAGGCCACCAGGGAGCTCCTGGAGGAAAGGGGACAGGCACGGCACCCTGCTAAGGCCTTGTGTGGCAGATACTAACCCCCGAAGCCTCCCGGCCCAGAGTTCCGTCCTGAGGTGGGCATAGGAGTCAAACTGAGACCAAGACGTGCAGACCAAACCTCCCCCGGCGTCGTAGGCAGGGCCTTACCCACTGCACATCAGGCTGTCGGGTGGGGGCTTGGCCCCGGCTGCCTCGGCCACCAGGTCACCTGCAGTGCAGACAGGGGAGGCTGGGCTGTGGAATCCCCTCCACACCGACCCCTGACTCAGAAGGGCAGAAGGACAGGGTGGGGGCTCCGTGCAGGGCTCTCACGGCAGCAAGTGGCACCTTGTGAGAGTGGGGAGAGGGCCTGGCACCAGGACAGGGCCCCACAGCTCGGGAACTGTTGTCCATGGAGCCCCCGCCCAGCCCTGGCTGTCACCCTAGGGCAGGGAGTAGCCTAAGGGCCCAGGCTGTGGCATCCCTGAGCCAGGCCCATTTCCCCAGCCCCCCCAGAGAGACTAGACTGCAAGTTCTCTCTCAGGCACTCTTCTTGGGCGAACGCCCCCTGCACCCCCACTGAAGGCCCTGGAGAAGTGGCTTGCTCAGGTGTGCATGGCTCAAGAGGGACTCAAATGCCTTCCAGGGACCCCAGGCTTCCCCACCGCCAGGTGACATGGCCTGGCCTCCCCCACACCCAGGACTGAGCTTCCTGTAAACTCCCAGGGGTCCCACATGAGTCCTCGCCATTTCCAGAGGCCTGGGGCAGGACACAGCAAGGTCCAGGCGAGTCCCCAAGGTCCCCGACTGGATGACCCTGCCCTAAATGGGAGCTTCTGCTGGAAAGACACAGAGTAAGCCATGGGCCTGAGCCAGCCTGGGGCTCCTGCACACTCCCCGGCCATGGGGACTTCGCTGGGAGCCTTCGGTGCACTGACCAGGTCGGTAAGCTTTCACCCTGCCAGCCCGTAAGCACCAGGGAACCCAGCAGGGAGAGGTGCCCACAGCGCCTGCCCAGAGCACCGGGGGCCAGCTGAGCCTGGGCAAGGATTGGAGCCCAGTGAGGGGTGGCACAGAAGGTCCTGTGGCCTCAAGCTGAGCTGGCCTCAGAAGCTCCCAGGAGCCCAAACTGACCACCCACGCCCCGCCACCATGGCCCCCCACTGCTCCTCGACCCCTACCTGGAAACTGGGCTGGGACCATGACAAAATCATCAGTGTCACAGGATGAGTCCTTGCTGCTGCCACCCGAGTCCCTGGAGCCGTGCAGGAAGCCCACCGTGTCGGCCGGACAGGTCAGCGTTTTCTGTAGCTGCTGTGGCATCTCCCCCAGAGACTGGGTGGCAGAAGAATTGGCAGGTGAGCCAGGGCAAGAGCACTGCTAAACTCTGCTCGGGTCACAGGCCCCACTGCAGGCCCAACCAGGAGGGCAGTTGGCCTTTTCCCTGACACTCCATAAGACACAACCCCCAAGGCCCAGGGAAGTCTGGCAGGCATTGCACAAAAAAGCAGCTCAGTATGTGATTTCCCATGCGACCCTCTTTCTTCTCCATGTTCTAGAATGCTATAGCCAAAGTGACTGGTCCTGGCCTGGCCGGGAGCACGTAGTCTAGCACGTCCTACCCAAAGCCACTGGGGAGAGCAGCCGTTTTGCACCCACACTCCCAAATCACTCCATCTCACTTTCTGGAACGTCCTGACACCCAGGACTGGCAGGCGCACACGGGGCGGCCATATGCTCTGGCTGCACCTAGGGGCCGTATCCCCCACCCCACGCGAGGGGAGCTTCTGCATGCATGTCTGCCAATGGGGTCCAAGGGCAGAGGGCACATCTAGGGTAGGGCCCCGGGCATCACCACCCAACAGGTGCTCCTGTGTAGGGGCAGACACTGGTGACAGCAGTGCCCGCCACCTGCACCCCACAGAGCCCCATACCCCCTAAATCTGCACTGGGGACCCGATGGTGTGGAAAGGACTCTGGCCGCTGCTCCAGAAGCTCCAGGGAGGCGGAGCAGCAAGGGACAAAGGTGCCAGAAGTGGCTTTCGCCTGCTCCTGGTGCCCAGGAGGTGTCTGCACGTGGGTTGTGTGGTAAAAGAGGAAGAAGAAAAGGGCATGGGGACCCGGCGTCTGCAGCCATGGCTGCGTTCCCACCCAGAGTCCCCAGCGCCGAGCCCCATGCTCCAGATCCGGGTCCCCCAGGAGCTCACCGGCGGGGAGGCCAGGTGCGACGTGGAGCTGCTGCTGGAGCTGCTGCCGGATCCCGAGCTCGGGTAGGAGGGCACGGGCACCGGGGGTGCTGGCATGAGGGGCATGGTTAGTCTGCACGCCTCCCAGACTCTGTCCGTCCCAGTGTGTGCTGGGGACCGACTGGCTTGGGACACTCGCCCAAGACCGAGCCAATCCAGGGGCAAGAAGGGAGACACCAGCCCAGCACTGCCGGGAGAGCCCTGGGAGTCCCGGACCAAGATCTGTCACCGTGGTGACAGCACCGGCCTGCCCCAGGGTCATCTCTATCCCCAGGAAGCACAGATCCCCCGATACCACCCTGGCCTTGGGGGCCCCTGGGGAGCCATCCCAGGCTGGAGAAGGTGGAGGCACCAAGCACCACCACCTCCCGGGGCGGAGGCTAGAGAACGCCCTCCGGCAACACCCAACATGAGGGCATGACCTGGTCCCTGACCCCGGGAACTCACACTTCTTGACTGAGGAGCTGGCGTCGAGGAATGGGTGGCGGAAAAACTCATCTGCAAGTGAAGGAAGGGGCGTCAGGAAGAGCCGATGGTCCAACCCCATAGGCTGGGGAAGTGAGGAGATTTTGGGGTGAAGGACAGGGCCCTCCAGGTTCCCCCAGGGACTGGGCTCCAACTTGGGCATCTCTCTCAGCACCCATCAGCTGGGCCAGGGACAGAGCCCCCAGGGAAAAGTGACGCCCTCGGGCCTGCCCAGGCCCTAGTGACAGTGGTCCTGAGCCCGTCCCGAGCAGGCCTGCCTTCCCAGTGCACAGCTGGGGCACCACCTGCCTGGGACAGCAGAGATGGGGCTGGGAGGTGACCTGGGTGAGCAGCTCCCAGCTGGGGAGGCCGGGGGCAGGGGCAATGGAGACCATTTGGCCTAGAGCGAGCCCACACCCTCCGGGGCAGACAGCTGGGGGACCCCACCCAAATAAGGGCCCCTTCCGAACCCCCTGCCATGACGCTCACCGAAGTCCATGCGATCCTTGGGGTTCCGCTGGAGCAGGGAAAGGAGCAGCTGCCTCAGCGGGGCCGAGGTCTCCCGGGGAATGCTGGGGAGAAAGGGGGTGGGCAAGACAAGGCTTACGGGGGGCCTGGCCTGACCACAGGGCCCGGGGAACAGAGCTTGGCAGAAGCAGCTCCCAGGTCTGCCCCTGGCCCTTAACAGGTACGGGGTGGGGTGGGGGCAGCCAGGTGCGTGGGGGCCTTACGTGGGAACCAGCGTCTTGTTCTTCTCATAGTACAGGCGGAGGTCCTGGGGGCTGCTGGCCTGAGGGGGCAACAGCCTGAGTGTCCACAGCTAGTGCCATGCCCGCCCCCCTGCGCTGCTCTGGAACAACTAGACAAGCCTGTGCCCACCGCGGAGCCTGGCTCCGCCTGCCCTCTCCAGAACATTAGCCAGCTTCCCTGCCCTGCTCAGTGAAGCACACGTGCAGACCGGCTGCAGGGCACCCTGATCAGGGCTCCCTGTCCTGTCACCCCTGCTCCCACCCGGCACAGCTGCTGGAGCTCACCTGGAAGGGAGCCTTCCCTGTGAGGCACTGGTACACGATGGTGCCGACGCTCCACAGGTCTGCCTTCCCGTCGTAGTGCTGCGACATGATGACCTCAGGGGCCTGCGGGTCAGGGGAGCCCGTCAGCACAGCAGGACGGCACAGCACCGACCGGGCGCAGCCACCCATCGAGCACCAGCCATCAGGGGCAGACGCCGGCCAGACACCACCCACTGCCACAGGCGCAGAGAAAAGCACACAGCCACCCAACTGTGCCACTGGTAACAGCCACCCAGGGCAGGCCACGGACGGAGGACAAGATTCGGGGACTCTGGGAAGCTGAAGATGGGGAGGGGGCACCTGCACCTGGGGGAGTCAGGCCCGGCCCACCGGGGTCCCCAAAACACACCATGTACATGGGGGAGCCGCACAGCGTGGCTGCCATCGTGTTGCTCTGCAGGTACCGAGCGAATCCGAAGTCGGCTGCGAGGAGAGGGGCCGTCAGGGGTGCGCGGCCTGGCATCCCCAAGGGGCCGGGCTGCACACAGCCTCCAAGGTCCCCGCCTCACCAATCTTGACGCGGATGGTGTTGGGGCTGGCACGGCGGCCACCGGGGCTGGTCAGCAGGATGTTCTGCGGCTTGAGGTCGCGGTGGATGACGCCCTTGCTGTGCAGAAGCCGCATGGCCCCCGCCATCTGCCGCAGGAAGAGCCGGATGGTGTCTTCGCTCAGCGTGCGCATGGCTGCGGGGACGCGGGGAGCATGTTCAGGGATCAGCACGGGGAGCGGCCCCCAGGTGCCCTCCACCCAGAGCATGGCACCCAGGAAGGAGCCCACCAGCAGCTCTGTGCCCAGGCCCCCAGGGCTGCCCCTCGGGCCTTGGCTCAGGCAGCCTCTAACTGCTGGCAGGGGCCCCTCCGGCCCCCAGACTGTGCCCCTCAAGGCGAGGGCGAGGGCAATGCCACGGCTGTGCTCAGTCAGAGCCCCAGGCGCAGAAGTCTGCTCTGCGGTGCAGCTCAACACTCAGATCGATGGAAAGACCAATGGAGAGCGTGGGAACTCAAGATTGCCTGTTCCCTCCCTAAGGCAGGTCCCACCTGGGGAGAAGCCCGGGCCGTGGGGAGCCCACCGGATGGAAAGTGGAAGGACAGAAGAGCCGACCCCTCAAGGACCTGCTGGGGGCCCAGGGCCCTGTGAAGGGAGGTCCCCAGCCACACAGACACATGTGCACACAACATGCATGCAGGGAACACACAACTCCCCATGGAGCCTGGGGTCACCCCAGAGCCCACAAGAGGCCAGCCAGACCCGAGGCAATTGCCCCCAACCCCAGGGGCAGCGCTCGCACCTCCACCACCACCCCCACCAGCTCACAGACAGGCAAGACAAGATGCTTCCCGTACTCAGACCCCAGCCGGTGGCGGGGGGCCAAGGTCCTCCTCAGAGACAGGGTGACACCCCCACTGCAGGGCCCATCACAGATCCTGGGGCAGGCGGACACTCCCTCCCCACCCAAGGGAAAACCCCATAAAATGCCTGCGACCCCACACCCGTGGACACGCAAACACCCCGGGAAAGTCCTGACTGCTCTCCTTGATGGCCCGACAGTCACCCCTGAACCCCCAGAGCCCCAGCCACGCCTCTGCCCCTGCACTGGAACATGTCGGGGACCCAGAGCCCTGAGAGAGGCCCATGGACGTGGCAAACACGTGCTTCCCCACCTCCCCGCTGCCCTCGAGCCTCTCCCCTCCACCCTTTAATGCCCCACTGGCTCCCTGACCTCCCAGCTCTGCCCCGGCCTGGGGTGCCACATCCCCACGTTGGCAGCCTCCTTCCCGAGAAAGCCCACCTGCCCCACTACAAGAAGCAGCCATGCCCCCATGCCCAGACCTGTTTGTGGGGACCTGCAGCCCCCTGTCCTTCTGGGGGGCCCTTCGCTGACCAGCAGATACATAATGGGGGCAGAGGCCCAGCCGGCCTGATGCCAGCTCCAGCCTCAGCACAGAGAGACTCAAGGAACAGCTGTGGGTGCGGGACAGACGAGCAGCACCCGGCAGCCCGTGTCTCTCCACCCTGCGAGGCGCCAGGGCCAGCAGAGACCAAGTGTTCACAAACAGGCGCAAAGGAGCATGGCCAAGCCCGAAGCCCTGGGAGCAGGCGACGGGGGCGTCCTGAGAGTAGGTGGACGCTCCCCAGAAGCCCTGGGAGCAGGTACCAGTTCCCGCAGGCCCCACCCAGGCAGGCGTGTCCACTCACTGTGCAGGTAGTCAGCCAGGTCCCCCCCATTGCAGTACTGCAAGAGAGCACAGACAAGCCCGTGAGTGAGAGCCCGGCCCGGGCCCAGGCCCAGCGCACCCCGAGCAGATGGACAGCGGGTTGGAGCTGCCCGGTGGGTAGACCCAAGCCCCGGGGCTGGGTAGCACCCAAGAGGCCTCCTGCTGTGCTGGGCCTGGCCCTGCCCACCCGCACAGCACTCACCTCCATTACCAGGTACACGGAATTGGCCATTTCCTGAAAGACATGAGAGACGGTCAGGAGTGGTGGGCTCCTACCAGGCTCCCCACCTCGACGTCCTTTTGTCCTCCAGATGAGCCAGTGAGCTGACAGACAGAAAGCTGCAGCCCAAGAACCAGCAGCCACAGGCCAGGAGGGTCCCTCGGGGGGAGCACAGCTAGGCCTAGGGGACCCAGGGGAACTCACCACCCAAGTCTCCATCACGGCCAGAGCTGAGCTGTCAGCCAGCTGCTGGTGATTCAGCAGGTGGCAGTGCCCGGTCCAAGCCCCAAGAAAGCTGGATACACGGCCCCAGGAGCCGGTCCCCAAGTGAAGGCGCATGGCCCCAGGGGCCGGTCGTGGACAGACCACAGGTGGGGCAAGTGGAAGGCCCCAAGGCCTCCAGGCACCTGCTCCCGCCCAGCCAGGCCTGCTCCCACGCTCAGCCCACTGCACCCCCCCTACCGTCCCCGTGAAACACGGGAACAGTGGTGGTCTGTGGCACCCCTACCCCACCTCGACACTCCAGCCACAGGACACACGCAAGGCCTCCTGGGCACCCCACTGAATGCTTTTTCTCAGTAAAATGAGACCAGTGGGTGGCTCCATCCCACGCAGTGACGTCTGCACCCTGCCCGACCGCCTCTGCCTGGGACCCTGCCTGGGACATCTATGCAGCCGCCAGGGTCCTCCCGATGCCCTACCGTGGGCTCCCCTCTCTGCCCTGCTGGGACATCTATGCAGCCGCCAGGGTCCTCCCGATGCCCTACCGTGGGCTCCCTTCTCTGCCCTGCTGGGACATCTATGCAGCCGCCAGGGTCCTCCCGATGCCCCACCGTGGGCTCCTCTCTCTGCCCTGCTAGGACATCTATGCAGTCGCCAGGGTCCTCCTGGTGCCCTACCGTAGGCTCCTCTCTCTGCCCTGCTAGGACATCTATGCAGCCGCCAGGGTCCTCCCGGTCCTTCCCTCTCTGCCCTGCTGGGAAGTGGAGACCACCCATCCCACCATCGTGGGCAGGGCCCACCCATGCCCACAGGGGCGTCAGCTCTCATGCCAGCTCAGCAGCAGGTGGACCAGGAGCAACTCTCAGCTCCCTCCTAGGAATGGACACACACCACAATACTGCCCAGCAGTCTGAGAGTCTCACCTACCACCCATCTATTGGGACACAGGCCCCAGGATGCCACCTGTCTGTCCCTTAGCTAGGGCCCTACTGGACTTAGCTGGACAAACAAGCTAGGTGTGGTAGGCTGGCCCCGGGGAAGCCAGGAGCACGGGACAAGAAGGCTTCTGAGCAGGGCCCTGTGTGGCTCACCCCCACGCAGCAGCCCCTGCTACACAGGTAGCCACAGCCTCTGTGCCTACGGGTCCTGACTCTCCAGGCCGTGTGAGGGAGCAGAAGGGGCACGCAAGTACCCCTAGTGTGCGGGGGGCAAACCATACATGCAGAGACCCCAGGGCACCCCCGCTCCATAAGGCAGGGTAACTTCAAAAGCCATTTGCCACAGCTCTGTGTGCTCTGGACGCAGGGCTGCACCTGCTACGGGCAGCACGAGCTAGCCACCACGGAGCAGGGCCTAACCCAGCTCTAACCCAGCCGGGACCCTGAAGGTGCAGATAACAGAACAAGAACCTTAAAAAGGAAAACAGAACCCAACGGCCTCAGCAGCACGCCCCAGGGGACCAGCAGCAGATGCCCGGCTGGTGGTGTTAGGGGCCACTGTGCCCTGGCACGTAGGAGGCCGCCCCGCCCTGCCCAGGCCACCTCCCCGCACCCGCCCTCCACCAGCCCAGGCTGCTGGTCCTGTGCCTAGGCTCGGCCCTAGCCGGCCCTGCTGGATGGGCCACCCACAGGAGCAGGCACTCACCATCCCCCAGGGGCGGGGCTCTTCTGCAGGCCCCCAGAGGTCCAGGAAGGGAACCCAGGGCCCACGCTCCTCCCTCAGCAGCCTGCCCTCTCCAGACCCCTCTGCCCACAGCAGGAAAGCAGGGTCTGCCCTGGTCTGGGGGCTGCAAGAGGATGAGGCCACAGACCTGATACCACCAACCAGCTGAGGGGTGAGCCTGACCCAAGAATTCTGTGAAACCGTGGACACCCCCACAGTATGGTGAGTGGACACTTGGACAAATGGACAGACAGGCACCTGAGACCCCCCCATCGCTTGGCAGGGCTGCCCCGAGGGGCTGTGTGCGCTGCAACTACCAATGGGAAGGCGTTGCCCCCCACAGACAGGACACGACACTGCCACCAAGAGGTACTGACTCGAGTGCCACAGGCGTGGACGGGCCCCTTCCCCACAGCTCGAACACAAGCATCCACACTGCAGCCCTCGGGACCAGCCTCGCTGGGGACCCCTGAGAGAAGGGCAAGGGGGAGATGGGCCAATCAAAGCCAGAGGGTCCTGTCACAAGCATTTGGAAATCTATGCTTTATCCTTCAGGCATGATTATCACATTCCAGGCTGAAAAGTAAAGAGAGTAAGAACCAAGGAGACACCCACGGACTTGGCAGCAACTTCCAGAATGCCTGAGACCAAGGCAGCCGCTGTGGACCCAGACAGAGAGCCTGGTACCCATGGGCTTCGGAGCTGGCCGCAGGCCATTCTACTGCAGTCCCATTAAGTCCGTCCAGGCCGGCGAGGTCTCCCCACCTCGTGGGGCCATACAGGCAAAGCCAGGCTGGCAGCGTCCTCAGTGGCTCCCAAGGGCTGGGGCAGGAAACACTCCCGCCCTGGGTCTCCGCCAGCCTGAGCTCACAGGGAACCTGGGGCTGCCAGCAGTCCCCGGGCGGGGTCACGTCAGGGCCCAGAGAGGTGTCCAGCTCCAGGGAACCGGCCAGACGGCGTGCTGGCCTCGGGAGGGGTCCGTCGCCAAGGCTCGGGGACATCACACCCTCCTCCCAGGGTGCCCGGTACCTGACTCCTGGGAATCTGCCCTCCCAGGGTGCCAACAAGCACCCCACAGCACACACGGGGAGACCAGAGCCTCTCCCCGTGCCCTCGGGGAGACCTTCCCACGGGCCTGACGGGCTAAGAAAAGAGGACCCACAGGCCCAGTCCTTGGGCTCTCCCTCTGGCACCCACACAGGGACAACCCGGGCAGACAGGACAGCACGTGGGGAGAACCTCAGAAACCTACGACCAGCAGAGCTGCTATGCTCCACACAGAGAGCAGGGCACCGCCCAGGGCTGCCCACGGGACACACTTGCGCCTACAACTCAGCTGTCGGCTCGGCGGCCCGTGACACAGGGTGCCCAAGACCGCAATTTCCCCATGACGCGCGTGCGGGACCCAGTCACACGCCAGAGCCAGGAGCCGCGGCACCAACAGCCTGAGTGGGACGAGGCCCAGCACCCACTAGGAAGGCGCGCCCACGACAGGAGGCCCCTTCACAGCCCCGCGCGACGCCACATCTCCCTCACCGCTGGCGCCTCCGTGAGGACAGCACTCCTGGGGGCCCTGTGACAGCAGCTCGCCCAGGCACAGGCCCACTACCCTCGGCCACGCACCAGCCTGCAACGCAGCCACATCCAAGGGCAGCCTTCCCCAAGCCCATGCCAGGCCCGCTCCCGGCCTCCGGGCCTGGGAACGCCAGGCAACTGTCAGCAAGCAGGCCACGGGCAGGGCCACAGTCAGCTCATGCTTTCTGCACCCAGACCCCGAGCTTCTCCTCCTCGGTCCTCACAACTACCCCGGTGGCAGCAGACACGAAGTCCCGGGTGGCACCAAGAACACTCAGCCAGTCAGGGTGGGAGAGCCAGGGCTGGGCCTGAGGTGTCCAGCACCAGGCCTGGGCTCGGAATGGGGGGCGCTGGGTTGGTCATCACCTCTAAGGAGCCAGCAAAGTCAGTGTTTCTGGAAGGAAGAGCTGTAGTTTTCCTCCCATGGAGAGACAGAGGAGTGCTAACACAGAGCCTTCTCCAAGGTGTGTCCTCCGTGATGAAAATGAAACGTGTAGACTGTGAGCACGAACAACAGAGCAGGGACTATACATGTCTTGTAAAAAACACAAACCTGGAAAGATCCAGAAATCACCACCTTGGGTGCCTCTGAGTGAAGGGGGACGGGGGCAGCCAGCGGAGGCCAACCCCCACCTCACCCACGCCTCGCAGTGGGGAAGTCACTTCGCATCAGCTCTTGCCCGCGTCTCGGACAGCCGGGAGGGGTGAGCCCAGCCCCCCGCCGCCACTCCTGAGTGGAGCCCTGAGAGGAGGAAGCCACAGCGCCGCCACCGCTGGAGGAAGTGGGCAGGGGCGCGCGACCTGGGGCCGGCCGGGATGAGGGACTGGGGGAGAGGCCAGGCGTGACCCCTTCGCGGGGGCAGATGGGGCCACAGCTCCGAGGTGGGTGACGGCCCCGCCGTGTGCTCATTCCTGATCCCCAACCTGGAAGAGGCCACGACGCAGTCCATGCCTGACATATGGGCTGCAGGAAGCTGGGGACAGCACCAGGGTACCCAGGGCGGTCTCAGCAATAAGTGTCAAAATCAGGAGAAACAGGGAACGGCGAGGGGGGAGGGAGGAGGAAGGGCGGGAACGGAAGGAACGCCCTGCCTCCCTGCCTGGGTTTCCAGGTACCTGCTGTCACACTGGCCTGGGGCCCCCATACCCCCTAGGCACAGCACGTCACCTCCTGCCATGCCACGCCACACCCTCCAAGGCCTCCGCAAAGCTCCTTGTGGGAGCGAGTGGCAGGAAGAAGAGGAGGCAAGAGGCCACCAAAACACAGATAGCCCGGCCGGCAGGAGCTTCCCCTCCGCCAGGGCTGGTCCCGTGGCCTCAATAAACAGGTTGCAAAACCATTAGTCAGCACTTCAGCCCGCAGATCTGCCACCTCAGATGCCGGTCCCCAAGCTGGAAGTGGGGTCCCCAAGCCCTGGCCAGGTGGAGCCATGCCGGTGGGCCCAGGGTCCGGGGAGCAGCAGGGGGACCAGCCCGGCCAAGGTGGCCTCCCCAGCAGCCCCTGACCCCAGCCTGGGCGGCTGGCCTGGCCCCCACTCCAGCCAGAAGGAACCTCCGGCAGCCCCTCCCCCCAGGCTGACGCAGGGGGACGGTGGCCAATGCCGGCGGCAGCGGCCCTGTCAACAAACAAACGGCCTGCCCAGACAGGTGGGCCAGGCCGACAGGCCGGCAGGCCGCCCAGGGCCTGCACTGAGGACACCGGCTGCAGGTCAGGGCCACTGGGTCAGTCACCACCTCCCCCTCCGTGGGGGGGAGGCCCACGGCTGCCTCGACCACCACAGCCGGGTGAACCGCCAGCCGGACCCAGCAGGGGAGGGAAAATTCTGAAAACAAGTGGGAGCCAAACCGTGGCACAAAAGTGCTTCTTGGATGGGGTCTCGGGGGTTTGGGCCTGGGAACCGAGCGGATGCGGACAGCCCCGGCGACATGCCAGGCGCCGGCCTCCTCCCCCAGGCAGCCCACCGCCCACGGGGGTGGCCGCCGGCCTGGGACCACCGCCCCCGGGACTCTGGGACAGCAAGCCCGCGCCGGGGCCTCACCTGGAAGTCGTAGAGCGCCACGATGTTCTCGTGCTTCAGCTCCTGCACAGAGGGCCGCCCGGTGAGGGCTCGGTGCGGGGTGCGGGGCTCCGCGGGCCTCGCCTCGCGCCCCGCCGACCCCGGCTCACCTTGAGGATTTTGATTTCCTTCCCCAGTAGCGTCTGCGACTTGGCGAGGTTCTTCTTGTTGATGCACTTCACCGCGACCTCCAGGTCGTGTTTCTGAAAGCCAAACGCGGACGGCGCTCAGGGCCGCGCCGCGCGCCCCGCACCGCACCCCGGGCCGCGGCCCGGCCTCACCTCTCGGTGGCGCCCCTTGAAGACCACCGCGAAGGCGCCGTGCCCGATCAGGTCCTTGCGGGAGAACTCGAACTTGCCCACGGCCTCCATGCCGCCGCGGCCGGGGTCCGGGGCGCGGGCCGGGCCGGGGGCGGCGGGGCTCAGGCGCGGGCCGCGCGCATCGTCGGGGCCCCGGCCCGGGCCTGCTAGCGGGGCGGCCGCGGCGGGCCGCGTCCCATGGGGCAGGCCCAGGCCGGGCGTCGGGCCCCGGCGGGACGTCGGTGGGGTCCGGAGGCCGCGGGGTCCCGGGGACCGGGGGCCGGGGGCCGCGACCACCGCGCCGGGGCCGGCGGGGGCGGAGGGGGCCGCGCGGCCTGGCCTGAGCTCGCGGTGTCGGGTCCGGCTCCGGTACCCTCGGCCCGGCGCGGCTGGTCCCGACCCGGCTCGCGCTCGGGTGCGGACGCGACTGCGACTCTGACTCCGACTCCGACTCGGACCGCGGTCGGGAAACAAAAGAGCCGCGGCGCCGCGGCCTCGGAGCCCCAGACGCCCGCGCAGCCGCACTGCGCGCCCGACCCCGGCGGGGCGGGGCCTGAGAGGCGGGGCCGGGGGCGGGGCCCGAGGGGGCGGAGGCGGTCCGCGGCGCCTGACGGGGCGGGGCCTGATAGGGGGGCGCCTGGCGAGAGCGGATAAGGCCGGCGAGGCCTGGCGGGGGTGGGGCTGTGGTGGGCGGAGTCCGCCGGGGCGGGCCGCGAGGGGCGGGGACAGAGGCGGGCCCACCCCCCGGGCGCAGGCCGGGGCGCGGGCAGAGCGTGAGCCCTAGCGCGTGCACACCCCTCCCCAGCCCCGGGGCCTTCTCCCGCGGCAGACCTGACTCGTGTCCTCATCTAAGCAGGCCCCGAGGGCTGGGACTAGATGGAATTAATTCCTGGGAGAAGGAGGTGGCCTGACAGGCTGTCCATTTGAAACGCGATCCCTAATGCCAAGTTGCCCGCCTAAAAGATAAAACCCAAGAAACAGCCCATAACTTTTACCCAGGAAAGTTAAATCAGTGATGGTGCACAAGCAATAACACACAGCTGTTATACCACATATTTCATGCTGAGTGACATACAGACATGTGCTCAGCTGTAAAGTTCTCCAAGGTTTATAATTTAAGTGCAAGCAAGATTTAGGAGAGTGTTCTGTGCTACTGCTTGTAATTTTACAAAGGGTCTGCGTGCACAGGGTATCTGCAGGCATCAGTGATAATTCATAATCATAATAGCAGCTAACCCACCGCTCACCATATGCCACGCAGTGTTCTCTACATAGGAAGTAAGTGCTTGTGTATTCCCATAGTGCAGATGGGAACATTGGGGCCCAGAGAAGTTAAGGAACATGCCCAAAGTCACACAGCAGCAAGCGTAAGTGGCAAATTACCAGAGACAAGAAAGTATGCACAAAGGTTACTAGGAAAGAGGTAGGATGGGACTGGCCCCTGCTCCATGCACAGCCCAGTGTGGCAGCCTGAGTTGCTTTTACCGTGTGAGTATTGCTTTCCAACCCCCTGATTCTAAACCATCCTCGCCCTCCCCACCCGGCCTTCATCGGGCATCCTGGAGCATTGTGTCCTCCTGCAGGGAATTCGCAGCTCTGACCCACAGGGCAGGCCCTGCACACTGTTTCCCTGAGGGGAACCCCACGCAGCCCTGCCCCAGCTCCCCTCCCCTGGACTGGGGACAGAAGGCACAGCAACCGCAAAGGACAGATGTCCACCACACTCCCCTGCCCGTGTGTTCCCTGAGCACGCATGTGATGAGGCCCCCTGAGTGCCTGCTCCCCAGAGCTGGGACGGGAGTCAAGCCATGAGAAAGGGGACAGCCCCTCCCTGCCTGCCCTGGGGGTTATGGTCAGGGGCAGGGGCAGCCAGATGGACACTCACTGCTCAATCAGTCATGGCGTCACAACTGAGGACGGTGCTGAGAAGAGTAGGGGCCACCAGGGGAGCAGGGCGGCAGCGACTGGGTCCCGGACCCTCCTCAGCTCTGGAGGACAAGAGGCCATGGGCCTGGTCGGGGGACAGGCCACTGGGCTCACAGAGGGAGGAAGGGGCAGGGGCCCGGCGTGCCCAGGCCTGTTCCTATGTGGTGCTGGGGGGAGTGACACCTCTGCCCATGTCCATCCGGGAGCTGGGCTCTGATGGCCTCTGAGAGGAGATGCTGGGACCCGAGAGACGAGGGATTTGTCGAGGGCCTCTGGCAGCTGAGAAGTGGCAGCTCTGGGTTCACGCGGGGCCTCTGCCCTGAGCACCTGCTGTCTCCAGGACACCCCACCTCCTGGCCTCCCAACCCCCCACAATTGGCCCAAGGCCCTGCTGCTGGAAGGAGTCGGGCAAGGAGAAGCATCCTACCCCCAGCCCTCCCCTTTGCACAGAAGCCCCCCCC
>PVIY010049522.1:0-16681 GCA_004026745.1 Myrmecophaga tridactyla | reverse complement strand
TGGGGACATATTGAAATCAGAAAGAAAGATAGATGTTAAAGATTGAGATGGTATAATCTAGGAATGCCTAGAGTGTATAATAATAGTGAAATGTACAAGGTACAATTTTAAAAATGTTTTTGCATGAGGAAGAACAAAGGAATGTCATTATTGCAGGGTACTGAAAATAGATGGTAATTAATATTTTAAAATGTCACCTGTGTGAGACTAAAGCAAAAAATGTTTATTTGTTACAAAATTTATATTTTGACTAGTGCATTTCCTAATATAACTTATGTAGATAGTTTGATTGAACGCCATAAGTACTTGGAATCTCAGGTAGGACATGAGATTTTGTTGGTTTGTCCAGAGTGATGCCCTGATGAATCCCAGAGTGATTCGATCAGTGAGTGGAAAAGTATCTGCAAAGCCCCCTTCGGGGAGTGGTGAGAATGGGGAGAGATTCAACTTCCCCAAGTTGAATTCTTGATATTCTCACAAACAGTGTGGACAACCAAAGCTATAGGCAGAGCCCCCAGTCTTGGGGTTTGTTCATATGAAACTTAACCCCACAAAGGATAGGTCAAGTCCACTTAAAATTTAGGCCTAAGAGTCACCCCCCAAGAGAGCCTCTTTTGTTGCTCAGATGTGGCCCCTCTCTCCAGCCAACACAACGAGCAGTCTCACCACCCTACCCCTCTCTACGTAGGACATGACTCCCAGGGGTGTGGACCTTCCTGGCAATGTGGGACAGAGATCTTGGAATGCATGGAGACTCAGCATCAAGGGATTGAGAAAAACCCTAGAATGAGCTGAGACTTAGCCTCAAGGGATTGAGAAAACCTTCTCGACCAAAAGGGGGAAGAGGGAAATGAGACAAAGTGTCAATGGCTGAGAGATTCCCAACAGAGTCGAGAGGTTATCCTGGAGGTCATTCTTATGCATCAAGTAGATATCATCTTGTTATTCAAGATGTAATGGAGAGGCTGGAGGGAACTGCCTGAAAATGTAGAGCTGTGTTCCAGTAGCCATGTTTCTTGAGGATGATTGAATAATGATATAGCTTTCACAATGTGATTGTGTGATTGTGAAAACCTTGTGTCTGATGCTCCTTTTATCTACCTTGTCAACAGACAAGTAGAACATATGGAATAAAAATAAATAATAGGGGGAACAGATGTTAAAATAAATTTAGTTTGAAATGCTAGTGATCAATGAAAGCAAGGGGTAAGGGGTATGATAGGTATAATCTTTTTTTTTTTCTTTCCTGTGTTCGTTTTATTCCTTTTTCTATTGCCTTTTTCTTTCTTTTTCTGAATTAATGCAAATGTCCTAAGAAATGATGAATATGCAGCTAGGTGATGATCTTGTGTATTACTGATTATGTATGTTGTTCTATTTTGTTTCTTATTTTTTAATTAATGAATAAATTTAAAAAACAAATAAGAAATTATTTATTAATTTGAGGCCTAATAAATTGGGCACAATTTCTCCTAACCTTGGTCAAACGTTCCCTTGGAATCTTGGGGGAGGCAGGAATTCGAACCCCTTCTCCTGAGACCAAGCCCAGTGCTCTGAGTGCTCAGGAACTGCCCCATCGCCCCGCAGACCCCAGACAGATACTGTGCAGACTTGGCTGTCTTTGGATGGGAGGCGAGGCAAATGCGCTTCTGTCCTGTCTCTGGATTTGGATGCCCCCAGCTGTGGCCACAGTGGTCACTGCTCACAGAGCCCTGAGAAGGAGCTGACCAATCCCCATCAAGGACATGCCAAGGACAGGCTAGCCTCGCCCACCCCCTCCCAAGGAAAGGCTTGGCACTGCCCACTTGCAGTCCCTTCCTTTCCTGCCTCCAGCTGTGTGTTTAGACTTTTTCCCCCATTTTATATCTTCTCTCCATACAGACTCAGTTCAAATGATCATCCTTCTATAAAGCCTTCCTGGAACCCTTCTCCTAGAGTGCCACTTGTCCGTGTGAACCAGTTAGAGTTTTATCAGCACCAGGCTGAAGACATGCCACTCAAACCAACTTAAATGATCATCAAAATTCTCTCAGGTAATGACAAATCTGAGGTAGGCGTTGAAGGCTGGGCTGCTCAGTGCTCACCAGTGTCATCAGGAACTGAAATTCTTTCCATCATTTCAGCTTCATCCTAGAGGGCTGCCAGCTGCCAGCAGGGAGAGCCAGCTGCCTCCTGGCTCCCGCACACAGTGGACTCTTTACTTAAAGCTGCAGGCTGGCCTCTCTTCACACCTCACAGGCCCAGGTTTTTGGCTTCTGTTTGTCTACCTCTGAACGAATCATAGCAAAAGGAATTGTTACAACTCACAACAAAAAGAAAACCCAGTTTTAAAATGGGCAAAGGACGTGAATAGACATGTCTCCAAAGAAGACATACAAATGACCTATAAGCACATAATAAGCTGCTCAACATCATTAGCCATCAAGGAAATGCTAATCAAAACCACAATGAAACACCAGCTCACAAACACTAGAATGGCCACTATTTTAAAAACAGAAGATAACAGGTGCTGGTGAGGATGCAGAGAAATAGGAAGTCTGGTACATTTTTGGTGGAATGTAAAATGGTATAGCCACCTCGAAGACAGGTGGTGGCTCCCCAGAAAGTCCAACACAGAACTATCATGTGGCCCAGTAGTTCTACTTCTAGTTATACCCCCCAAAAATAATGAAGGTAGGGACTCAAACAGATATTTGTACACCAATGTTCATAGCTGAATTAGTCACAACAGCCAAAAGGTGGAAGCAACCCAAGTGTCCAACAGCAGAAGAATGGATAAACAAAATGTGGATTATCTGTGAAGAATAAGTTTAAGCAATATATTTGTCCTGTTTTATTATTATACATAAATAAGTGCAATATGTACATGTATACAGTCTTTGCTGTGTGAGGTTTATAAACTATTTTAAAATTGTCATCCTATTGCCAAAGTGATGGAGTGTGTAATTGGTGTGTTTGTTACATCATGAAATAAGTAGGCTATGATTTTATATGCTATCCTTAGATCATCTCTTCCAACTATGGTTCCCAGTCTTCTTGCTTGGTTAGCACTTCCCTGAGATAATCTAGTTCTTTTTATTTAATCCACTTTATGTAAATTAAGCTCTGACTTTAAAACTTGTAACATCCATTAGTGTTGTCTTCTAGAGCAATATGGAATAGATCTGTTCCAGAGACCAGAAGACAGCCATCCCACCTTACCGCTTCCATCAGTCATACCTCAGAGGACATAATTTTTAGATGCAGAGTCTCCTATACACAAACCATAGTCAGTAAATACCTATTTTCAAATGCTGCAACCAGATGATGTGATTACCCCCTAGTATGGACATTTGACACACTCAAAATTCAGTAGTGAATTTAATGTAGTGAATAATAATGTGAATAATAACTTTGTAGTGAATAATAACGTGATTATTGTGCACATTAATTTTCCCAAGGCTGTCTTAGGGCAGCTTAGCTTTGTTTGGGCCCATATTGAGGCAGTGGTCAAATTTTGAACCTCCACATCTTTTATTTCCCGTGAATGGTTACCCAGGTGTTCTTAACACAGCCTTGTGCCTCGGACTTGTAACAGATTTAGGAACTTCCCTGTGAGCACGTTGACAGCAGGGACGTGGCTCCTGATCTTTGTAGAGTGTTCCAAAAGGGACATGTTAGGTACCTAAATATTGTACATGATCCCAAAATCTTTATTTTGGTAATTTTTCCCCTCCCCAATATTCCAACATATGTAATTCTGAATCTTGAGTCAATCATGGTTATATTAACTGTTTATAGTATTCCCAAGTATGTCTCCTATGAATTCACATAAATCATTTCCTTTTTAAGTGCTGAATACAATAGGGACAGAGAAGGAGACTTTGGTACAAATTCTTTCATTTCAGCAACTCTTAATATACCTAACAAGTACCCTTTCAGATCAATTTGACTTAATTCCACTATAAATCAGTCAAAATTATATTATGATAGACACTGTCATGAGTCAGAAATTCTTCTTAAATTAGTTTTTACTTATTTCTTCATAAACGTTTACTAAACATTTACATGTGCCAGGCACTATCCTAGGCACCAGAAGCACAGGAAGAAATAGAGGTGGATCTGCTATCAAGAAATCTGTCATCTAGTGGCACAGAAAAGCCAAGTAAATTAATAATTGCAGTACAACAAAATTCACATCTTATAAATAAAACATAATAACGTTTATTTAAAATTTTAACTTTTTTATTGAAAACAATGCAAAAAATTAAAAGATGTGAAATAGGAAGAAAATCCTTTTCACATAAGATTATCAGAAAGAAATATATGAAGAAATACAAGCATTCAGAAAAAGGCAAACAGCCCAACTTTTAAAATGATCAGAGGACATAAACACAAAATTCACAAAAGAGGAAGTAAAAATGGCCAATAAATTTATAAATATTGTTTGGCCTTATTGGTATTCAGGGAAACACAAATTGGGGCAAATTACCCTTATTTTCCACCAGTCATATTGACAAAAGATGAGCTGTTTGGTAACATCGAGCCTTGAGGTTGTGGGAGGCAAATATTTTCCTGTTAACAGTGACATATGCTGTGATTCAACCACGTTCAAAGGCAATTCAGCAGCTTCTGTTAAATTTTTTCAAGTGCCCACCCTGCTACTCTACTTTTCAATTACATGTCTAGAAACAATGAATAAGAAGACATGGCCAAGGAGTGAAGTTTTCTTTATGTTAACAAAAAAATGAAAACACCCTAAATGCTCATCAATACAGCAATAGTTAAGTAGCTTATGATGCAGCCACAGCATGCTGTGCAACAGTACAGAATGAGATTGATCAATCAAGCAATGACACAAGATTGCCCAAGACATTGTAAATTTTAAAAAAGACAAGGTTGTAGAATGATAAATATGATATTTTTAAAAAAACTATTTATGTAAAGCTAGTTTTTTTTAATTTAAAAATGATATGTGGAGTATGATCCAAGATGGTGGTTTAGGTGTGGTATTTAGTTCATCCTCCAGAGCAGCTAGTAAATAGCCAGGAACAGTACAGAGCAACTGCTGGGGCCACATCTGTTACTGGACACATAGTGTACCACGGTCTGGACCAGCTGGACCAGATGCAATCCCACCCAGAACTATGAGTCCCCCAAGCCGTGGCATCCAGTAGGCTGGTTCCCAGAGGGGAAAGGAAAGAAAGTTTACTAAAAGCAAGGGGCTGGACACAACCAAGCTCCAATTGTGGAATTAAATAACAAATTCTGACTATGAAAAATAGATCCCCAGCTCAGCTGAACCTGGGGCAAAAGCTAAGGTTGCTGGTTTTTGCCCCAGTGCAGAAGGGGCAGGGCTCACAGAAAAAGAAAAAAAAAACAGAGGTTTTTTTTGGATCAGACAGTACAAAATATTTGAAAGGGTCTGGGCCCTGAAGGAAGGGAGGGGACACATAGGAGCAATTTACCAACATAAGCTCTTGATTGGCAAACCTGAGTAATGAGGATCCTTCTCTGAAAAGGATTTTTCTTCTTTTCTTTTTTGTTGCTGTGTTTCTAGGGCTTTACTGCTCTTTGGATACAACTGCAATGCTTCTCAGGCTCCAACTGCCCCAAGCAAGGGCAGAACTAATCTTGTCTGGAGGCTGTGCCTTCCCCAGGAAAGAGTGAGGTCCAGCTCAAGTGGAGTCCCTCCCTCAATGAATTCAGACCCCAGTGTCTGGAAAAATGAAGCCATTAAAGCCAGCCTACAACCTCTCCTCTGTATCAACCATGCCCCAGCAGGGAGAGTCTGCTGACGTTAAAGGTACCACATCACCTTATGCTGGCAGGACCCACAGGCAGACATGTGTCACATACTGGGCAGGATAGGAAAAACAGAGTCTAGAGGCCTCATAGGAAAGTTATCAACCCGCTGGGTCTCACCCTCAGGGAAAACTGGCTTGGCTGTCTCTTTCTCCCTGAGAAAAGGCAAGATAGGTCTCTGAAAATCTGGCTGGGGTATATAATACCTAAGTAGAACCTCCTAAGGGGTAAAAAAAAAAAAAGGGGGGGGGGCACCAGGCAGGCAAGAAACAAGAAAACAACAACTGAAAAATTCGGATCTGTTAAACAAAACCTAAGCTGGTGGTCCAGAATAAGCTGAACTGAATGTCAAACAACAGATAGACAGCAAAGTCATCCCACAAGAAAATCCTAGGTAAAAAAAAATGAAAACAATCTCCAGAATAAATTACTTAAGGAAATTAAATGTCTAGACACCAGCAAAAATAATGAATCATTCTAGGAAAATTGAAGATATGGCCCAGTCAAATGAAGAAACCAACAATTCAAATGAAATACAAGAATTGAAACAATTAATTCAGGATGTTTGAACAGACATGGAAAACCTCAACAAAAATCAAATCACTGAACTGAGGGAAGATATAAAGAAGGCAAGGGATGAGAAAAAGAAGAAATTGAAAGTCTGAAAAAAACAAATCACAGAACTTATGGGAATGAAAGGCACAGTAGAAGAGATGAAAAAAATGGAAACCTACAATGCTAGATTTCAAGAGGCAGAAGATAGGACTAATGAACTAGAGGATGGGACAACTGAAATCTGACAAGCAAAACAAAATATAGGGAAAATAATGGAAAAATATGATCAGGGACTCAGGGAATTCAATGATAACATGAAGCACATGAATATATGTCTGATAGATGTCCCAGAAGGAGAAGAGAAGGGAAAAGGAGGAGAAAAACTAATGGAGGAAATTATTACTGAAAATTTCCCAACTCTTATGAAAGACTTAAAATTACAGATCCAAGAAGTGCAGCATACTCCAAACAGGATAGATCCAAATTGATGTACTCCACTTATTAATAAGACACTTATTAATCAGAATGTGAGATGTCAAAGAGAAAGAGAGAATCTTGACAGCAGCAAGAGAAAAGAAATCCATCACATACAAGGGAAGCCCAATAAGACTATGCATAGATTTCTCAGCAGAAACCATGGAGGCAAGAAGACAGTGGGATGATATATTTAAATTACTAAAAGAGAAAAACTGCCAACCAACAATTTTATATCCAGCAAAATTGTCCTTCAAAAATGAGGGGGAAATTAAAATATTTTCAGACAAAAAATCACTAACAGAATTTGTGACCAAAAAACTGGCTCTGCAAAAAATACTAAAGGGAGCACTAGAGACAGATATGAAAAGACAGGAGAGAGAGGTGTGGAGAAGAGTGTAGAAATGAAGACTATCAGTAAAGGTAGAAAGAAGAAAAATTTAAAATCCAAAAGGCAAAATGGTAGAAGAAAGTACTGCTCATACAGTAATAACACTAAATGTTAATGGATTAAACTCCCCAATCAAAAGACATTGACTGGCAGAATGGATTGAAAAACAGGACCCATCTATATGCTGTCTACAGGAAATGCATCTTAGACACAAGGATAAACATAGGCTGAAAGTGAAAGGTTCGGAAAAGATATTTCATGCAAATAACAATCAGAAAAGAACAGGGATAACTATACTAATATCCAACACATTAGACTTCAAATGTAAAACAGTTAAAGAGACAAAGAAGGATACCATGTATTAATAAAAGGAACAATTCAACAAGAAGACATAACAATCATAAATATTTATACACTGAGCCAGAATATTCCAAAATATATGAAGCAAACACCAAAAACACTGAAAAGAGAAATAGACACATCTACCATAATAGTTGGAGACTTCAATTCAACACTCTCATCAATGGACAGAACATCTAGACAGTGGATCAATAAAGAAATAGAGAATTTGAATAATACAGTAAATGAGCTAGACTTAACAGACATTTCTAGAACATTACACCCCACAACAGACAGATATACTTTTTCTCAAGTGCTCATGGATCATTCTGAAGGATAGACCATATGCTGGGTTACAAAGCAAGTCTTAATAAATTTTAAAAGTTGAAATCATGCAAAACACTTTCTCAGATCATAAAGGAATGAAGTTGGAAATCAATAATAGGCAGAGTGTCAGAAAATCCACAAATATATGGAGGCTCAACAGCACACTCTTAAACAACCAGTAGGTCAAGGAAGAAATTATAAGAGAATTCAGTAAATATTTTGAGGCAAATGAAAGTGAAAACACAATGTATCAAAATTTATGGGATGACCCTCCCCCAGGTCTACGTGGACCTTCCTGGCAACATGGGACGGAAATCCTAGAATGAGCTGAGACTCAGCATCAAGGGATTGAGAAAACCTTCTCTACCAAAAGGGGAAAGAGTGAAATGAGACAAAGTGTCAATGGCTGAGAGATTCCAAACAGAGTTGACAGGTTATCCTGGAGGTTATTCTTATGTGTTAAGTACATATCACCTTGTTATTCAAGATGTAATGGAGAGGCTGGAGGAAACTGCCTGAAAATGTAGAGCTGTGTTCCAGTAGCCATGTTTCTTGAAGATGATTGAATAATGATATAGCTTTCACAATGTGACTGTGTGATTGTGAAAACTTTGTGTCTGATGCTCCTTTTATCTACCTTGTCAACAGATGAGTAGAACATATGGAATAAACATAAATAATAGGAGGAACAAATGTTAAAATAAATTTAGTTTGAAATGCTAGTGATCAATAAAAGAGAGGGGTATGGGGTTTGGTATGTATAAATCTTTTTTCTGTTTTCGTTTTATTTCTTTTTCTAAATAGATGCAGATGTTCCAAGAAATGATCATGATGATGAATATGCAACTATGTGATGATATTGTGAATTACTGATTATATATGTAGAACAGAATGATCAAAATAGGAATGTTTGCATTTGCTTTGTCTTTTTTTGGTATTTAAAAAAAATAAAATAAAACTAAAACTTGAAAAAATAGGAATGTTTGCCTTTGTTTGGTGTTTTTTGGTATTTAAAAAAATAAAATAAAATAATTTAAAAAAAATGTATGAGATGTGTCAAAGGCAGTGCTGAGAAGGAAATTTATTGCCCTAAATGCCTGTATCAAAAAAAAGAAGAAGAAAGAGCAAAAATCAAGGAATTAATTGTCCACTTGGAAGAACTAGAGACAGAACAGCAAACTAACCCCAAAGCCAAGCAAAAGGAATGAAATAATGAAGATTAGAGCAGAAATAAATGAAATTGAGAACATGAAAACAATTGAGAAAATCAACAAAACCAGAAGCTGATTCTATGAGAAAATCAATAAGATTGATGGACCCTTAGCAAAGTTGACAAAAAGAAGAAGAGAGAGAATGCAAATAAATAAGATCAGAAATGGAAGAGGAGACATAACCACTGACTCCACAGAAAAATAGGAATTAATGAGAGGATGCTATGGACAACTTTACGCTAATAAATTTGACAATGTAGATGAAATGGACAACTTCCTAGAAAGGCATGAATAACCAACATTGACTCGATAAGAAATAGAAGACCTCAACAAACCAATCACAAGTTAAGAAATTGAATGAGTGACTAAGAAACCTCCCAAAAAGAAAAGTCCAGGACCAGATGGCTTCACATATGAATTCTACAAAATACTCAAAAAAAAATTTATTTCTTTTTCTGTTGTCTTTTTATTTCTTTTTCTAAATTGATGCAAATGTTCTAAGAAAGGATGAATATACAACTATGTGATAATATTAAGAATAACTGATTGTATATGTAGAATGGAATGATATCTTAATGTTTTTTGTTAATTTTTTAATTAATAAAAAAAGTTAAAAAAAAAAAGAATTAATACCAATCCTGCTCAAAGTCTTCAAAAAAATTGAAGAGGAGGGAAAGCTACCTAACTCATTCTACAAAGCCAACATCACCCTCATACCAAAGCCAGACAAAGATACTACCAAAAAAAAAAAACTACAGACCAACCTCTCTTATGACTATAGATGCAAAAATCCTCAACAAAATTCTTGCAAATTGAATCCATCAGCATATTAAAAGAATTATACACCATGACCAAGTAGGATTCATCCCAGCTATGCAAGGATGAATCAACATAAGAAAATCAATTAAAGTAATACACCAACAAATCAAAGCAGAAAAACCACATGATCATTGATGCAGAAAAGGCATTTGACAAAATTCAACATCCTTTTCTGTTGAAAACACTTCAAAGGATAGGAATAGAAGGGAACTTCCTCAACATGATAAAGGGAATATATGAAAAGCCCATAGCTAACATCATCCTCAATGGAGAAAAACTGAAAGCTTTCCCCTTAAGATCAGGAACAAGACAAGGATGTCCACTATCACCATTGTTATTCAACATTGTGCTGGAAGTTCTAGCCAGAGTAATAAGACAAGAAAAAGAAATATAAGGCATCAAAATTGGAAAGGGAGAAGTAAAACTCTCACTGTTTGCAGATGATATGATAGAAAACTCCAAAAAATCCGAAGCAAAACTATGAGAGCTAATAAATGAGTACAACAAAGTGGCAGGTTACAAAATCAACACTCAAAAATCTGTAGTGTTTCTATACACTAGTAATGAACAATCTGAGGGGGGATATCATAAAAAAAATTCCATTTACAATTGCAACCAAAAGAATAAAATATTTAGGAATAAATTTAACTAAAGAGACAAAAGACCTATACTGAGAAAACTATAAGAAAGTGCTAAAAGAAATCACAGAAGACCTAAATAAAAGGAAGGGCATACTGTGTTCATGGATTAGAAGACTAAATATAGTTAAGATGTCAATTCTACCTAAATTGATTTACAGATTCAATGCAATACCAATAAATCCCAAAACCTTACTTTTCAGAAATAGGAAAATCAATAACCAAATTTATCTGGAAGGGCAGTGTGCCCCAAATAGCTAAAAATATCTCAGGATATTTTCTATCCTGAGAAAGAAAAATGAAGTTGGCAGTCTCATGCTACCTGACTTTAAGGCATATTATGAAACCATAGTAGTCAAACCACCATGGTACTGGCATAAAGATAGATATACTGACCAATAAAATCAAATAGAGTGTTCAGATTTGACCCTTTCAACTATGGACAATTGAGCTTTGATAAGGCAGTCAAGCCAACTCATCTGGGACAGGACAGTCTCTTCAACAAATGGTGCCCAGAGAACTAATGCAAAAGATTAAAAGAGGATCCATATCACACCCTATACAAAAATTAACTCAAAATGGATCAAAGACCTAAACATTAGATCTAAGACCATAAAACTGTTCAAAGAAAATGTAGGGAATTATCTTATGAATCTTATAATAGGAGGCAGTTTCCTAGACCTTACACCCAAAGCACAAGCATTAAAGATAGAAACAAAGAAATGAGAACTCCTCAAAATTAAACACTTTTATGCATTAAAGAACTTTGTCAAGAAAGTAAAAAGACAGCCTACACAATGTGAGGCAATATTTGGAAATGATATATCAGATAAAGGTCTAGTATCCAGAATTTATAAAGACATTGTTCAACTCAACAACAAAAAAGACAGACAACCTACTTACAAAATGGGCAAAAGACTTGAACAGACACTTCTCAGAAGAGGAAATACAAATGGCCAAAAGGCACATGAAAATATGCTCAACTTCCTTGGCTATTGGAGAAATGCAAATCAAAACCACGATGAGATATTATCTCATACCCACCAGAATGGCCATAATCAATAAAACAGAAAATGACAAGTGCTGGAGAGGATGTGGAGAAAGAGGCACACTTATCCACTCTTGGTGGGAATGTTAAATGGTACAACTGCTGTGGAAAGCAGTTTGGCAGTTCCTCAGGAAGCTAACTAGAGAATTGCCATATGACCCGGCAATACCATTATTAGGTATCTACTTAGAGAACACGAGGGCAAAGACACAAACAGACATTTGCACACCAATGTTTATAGCAACATTATTTACAATTGCCAAGAGATGGAAACAGCCCACATGTCCATCAACAGACAAGTGGCTAAACAAGCTGTGGTATATACATCCAATGGAATATTATGCAGCTGTAAGACAGAATAAAGTTATGAAGTATGTAACAACATGGATGGACCTTGAGGACATTATGCTGAGTGCGATTAGCCAGAAACAAAAGGACAAATACTGTATGGTCTCACTGATATGGATTAACATTAATGAACGATCTTGGATAACTTCATTTAAGAACAGAGGTCATCAGGAGATAGAAATAGGGTAGATATTGGGTAATTGGAAGTGAAGGGATACAGATTATGCGAAAATTCAGAAATGGATAGCACAATACTACCTAACTGTAATACAATAATGTTAGAACATTGAATGAAGCTGAATGTGAGAATGATAGAGGGAGGCCTGGGACACAAATGAAATCAGAAGGAAAGATAGATGATAAAGACTGAGATGGTATAATATAGGAATGCCTAGAGTGTATAATGATAGTGACTAAGTGTACAACTTTTAAAAATTGTTTCTGCATGAGGAAGAACATAGGAATGTCATTACTGCAGGGTGTTGAAGATTGATGGTAATTAATGTTTTAACATTTTAACTTATGTGTGAGACTAAAGCAAAAAAATGTTTACTTGGTACAAAATTTATATTTTGACTAGTGCATTTCCTAACATAACTTGTGTAGACAGCTTAATTGAACACCATAAGTACATGGAACCTTGAGTAGGACATGAGATTTTGTTGGTTTGTCCAGACTGATGACCTGGTAAATTCCAGAGTGATTTGAACAGTGAATAAAAAAGTATTTGCAAAGTCCCCTTTGGGGAATGGTGAGAAAGGGGGAAAATTTAACTTTCCCAAGCAACTATATGATGATATTGTGAATTACTGATTATATATGTAGAATGGGATGATCATGCGGTAAGAATGTGTTTGTTTGTTGTTATGTCTTTTAAAAATTAATAAAAATTGCAGTAAAAAAAAATTTTAAAAAAAGCTAAGCAAGGAACTACCATACAATATGGCAATCTTGCCACTCAGGATATACCCAGAAGATCTGAAAGCAGGGACAAAAACAGACATTTGCACACCGATGTTCATAGTGGTATTATTCACAGTTGCTAAGAGATGGAAACAATTCAAGTGCCCATCAACCAAAGAATGAATAAACACAATATGGTCTATACATACAATGGAATATTATGCAGCTGTAAAAAGAAACGAGGTCCTGTAGCATGTAACTACATGGATAAACCTTTAGGACATTATTGAGTGAAACAAGTCAGACACAAAGGGGCAAATATCGTATGACTTCACTGATTTGAGCTAAATATAACTAGCAAATTCCTGATGTTAGTATGTAGAACACAGATTGTCAGAGGATAGAATGAGGGCAGAGAATGGGGGCTAATGCTGAATTTGTGCAGAATCTGTAATAAGGTTGATTCTAAATGTTTGGAGATGGATGGAGGTATGGGAGCACATTACAGTGAGTGAACCTAACTGTGGCGGTATGTGGGTGCAGTTGTGGTCGAAAGGGACAGTTTAGGGTCCTGTCCATCACTAGAAGAAAAGCCAGAGGATGGAACATGGGACACAGTGAACCCTCTTCAGGATGAAAATGTTCTGCAATTGATCATGGTTATGAATGCACAACTCTGTGACTATCCTAGAAGACAGTAATTGTACACTTTAGATGGATTCTACGATGCATGAATTTGTCTCAATAAATCTTCTTTAAAAAAAAAATTCAGAAATGGATAACACAATACTACCTAAATGTAGTGCAATAATGTTAGTACAGTGAATGAAGCTGAATGTGAGAATGATAGAGGGAGGAGGGCTGGGGACAAATGAAATCAGAAGGAAAGAGAGATGATAAAGACTGAGATGGTATAATCTAAAAATGCCTAGAGTGTACAATGATAGTGACCAAATAAACAAATTAAAAAATGTTTTTGCATGAGGAAGAAAAGAGGAATGTCAGCATTGCAGGGTGTTGACAATAGATGGTAATTCATATTTTAAAACTTTAACTTATATATGAAACTAAAGCAAAAAATGTTTATTTGGTGCAAAATTTATATTTTGACTAGTGCTTCTCCTGTAAGAACTTGTATGGACAGTTTAATTGAACACCATAAGTACATGGAACCTGAGTAGGGCTTGAGATTTTGTAGGTTTGCCCAGAGTGATGCCCTGATAAATCCCAGAGTGATTTGAACAGTGGATTAAAAAGTATTTGCAAAGTCCCCTTTGGGGAATGGTAAGAAAGGGGGGAAATTCAACTTCCCCATTTGGAGAAGGCCTGATAGTCTCACAAGCAGTGAGGACAACAAAATCAATAGGTCGAACCCTCAATCTTGGGGTTTGTTCATATGAAACTTATCCCTGCAAAAGATAGGCTAAGCCTACTAAAAATTAGGCCTAAGGGTCACCCCCAAGAGAACCTCTTTTGTTGCTCAGGTGTGGCCTATATCTCAGCCAACACGACATGCAAACTCACTGCCCTCTCCCTCTCTACGTGGGACATAATTCCCAGGGGTGTAAACCTTCCTGGCAATGTGGGACAGAAAACCTAGAATGAGCAGGACTCAGCATTGAGGCATTGAGAAAATCTTCTCGGCTGAAAGGGGAAAGAGAGAAATGATACAAAATAAAGTGTCAATGGCTGAGAGATTTCAAATGGAGTTGAGAGGTTATCCTAGAGGTTTTTCTTATGCATTGTATAGATACCACCTTTATAGTTTAGGGTGTATTAGAAAGGCCAGAGAGAAGTGCTGAAACTGCAGAGCCATGTTCCAGTAGCCATGTTTCTTTAAGATGATTGTTTAATGATATAGCTTTCTCAAAGTGACTATGTGATTGTCAAAACCTTCTTCTGATGCTCCTTCTATCTATGGTATGGACAGATGAGTAAAACATATGGATTAAAAATAAATAAATAATAGGGGGAACAAATGTTAAAATAAATTGGGTAGAGGGAAATACTAGTGGTCAATAAGAGGGAGGGTAAGGAGTATGATATATATGAGTTATTTCTTTTTTCTTTTTATTTCTTTCTTTGGAGTGAATGAAAGGTTCTGAGAAATGATCATGGTGAGGAATATACAACTACATGATGATATTATGAGCCATTGATTGCACACCAAGTATGGTAGTTCATATGTTAAGAATGTCCATGTTTGAATGTTGATTGGTTTTATTAATAAAAAAATATATATATGTTTCTTAGGGTATCTAGATTTTTAAGTGCATGCAAAGAAAAATGTCTAGAAAGACACACCAAACTAACGACATGGGGAACATCTGGGTTGAGAGTTGTGGTTACGGGGCTTTTTCATGTATTGTTTGAGATTTCATTTATTAGTGCTGTTTTAAATGGATTTTTTTTAATTTAATATTTTTTTAATTGAAATACAGAATAAGTGTTAAAGTAGAGATGTGAATGAGATTCTATGTGGCCCAAAGGAAGAAGAAAATAATCTATTCTGGAAAGATCCCCAATCACTAAATAAACTGTATTCTTTTTTGACCCCAGAAATAAATTATGTATCTTAAATGTTCATACCATGGACACCCAGAGGCTTAAACTCAGAAAACCTGCTTTGGTGGTTTATGGCAGCTTTAAACTGCTGGCTAATTTGCAGGTTTTACAACCAAAAGTATGAAGTATTCACCTTGGTGAGTTATTCCTGCGGCACCTCTCAGGGAGGCAGCACTGAAGCCTCTTCGTACAGGTGTGGAATCAAGGGATGGAAAAACTAGTGCCCGCTCAGAATTGTTAATCCATCGATGGCAGGAGTCACACTTTAAATCCCAAGGACAGAACAGATATCTGCACCCCAATGTTCATAGCAGCGCTGTTCACAATCGCTAGGAGATGGAAACCAT
This sequence comes from Myrmecophaga tridactyla, assembly GCA_004026745.1. Taxonomy (NCBI): domain Eukaryota; kingdom Metazoa; phylum Chordata; class Mammalia; order Pilosa; family Myrmecophagidae; genus Myrmecophaga; species Myrmecophaga tridactyla. Next base: position 932 of record PVIY010049522.1, on the reverse strand, counting down.
CCAAATACCCACCCACCAAGCAGTGGATAAGTAAAATGCGGCACATGCACACGATGGAATATTATGCAGCAGTAAGACACAATGAGGTCCTGAAGCCCATGACAACATGGATGAAGCTTGAGGACATAATGCTGAGTGGAATATGCCAGATACAAAAGGATAAAAATAGTATGATTTCACTATTAGGACTCTGGTAAAGAGAACAAACTACAAATCATGTGGCCCAGGAAGAAAATCTCTACTCATGTACAGCAGTGAGCTAGATGCTGCATCTCTGCAGCTATAGTGTACAAATGACTTCACAAGCAACAGCTTCTGTGTTTCACATTTAACACTGACCATTCATAATAAAGATTCTATAAAAGAGAGGGAAAAAAAAGAAAAGCAAGTTAGCAGCACCCGTCTGCTGTGTTGGATTTGGGTGGACAGGTGCATGCTTGGGCACACATAGCAGGTTTTTTTTTTCTTTCTTTTGCCCTTTCTTCTTTTCTTTTTTACAAACACATTACAAATAGTTCAACTATATAAATATGTAAACCACACATTAACAAAGAAAAAAAAAAGAAGCAATTGTAAAATCCCAGGAGAGGATGTCAGTTTGGCTGAGAGAAACATTGTTGGAGATCGTGAGAAGTGATAACAATTTGGATGGGGTCTTTTTGAATATCTAAAAAATATATAAACACAACACCAGTTCCCAGCCCAAAGAAGTAACAATAATTCAGTATCAGCAAATGTGTTAGTTAGATTCAGTTGTCAACTTGGCCAGGTGAGCATACCTAGTCTTGTTGCTGCGGACATAAGCCAACGGTATGTGAACCTCATCTGTTGCCAATTACATCTGCAGTCAGCTAGGAGGCGTGTCTGCTGCAATGAGTGACGTTTGGCTTAATTGGCTGGTGCTTAAATGAGAGAATGCAACGTAGCACAGC
>PVIY010049521.1:0-16693 GCA_004026745.1 Myrmecophaga tridactyla | reverse complement strand
TGGGTAATATTCATTCTTAAACTTGATATCTTACAACTTAAATAGTATAACATGAACAAAACAGCATTACAGTCCTTGTTTCTGTAACTGATCACATGGTCGAAGTTCATATTTATCACTACCTTCTTCCACTGCCCATTCCATGTTCCCTTTACCCTCAGCAAGCACTTCAGCTGGCCCTGGTTCTTTGCTTGGTGAGGTGCCCCAAACCTTCATTCCTGAAGTTTCAGAGCCATTGGTAGTTCTGCCTGGATTGGGTTGTTGCATTTTCCATTGATTTTAATCACAGGGCATGGTAGTACTAAAAGATGCCCTAAGGGGTCTCCTATATTCCGAGAAAACTCTTCTTTACCTCCATTATGTAGTTGCAGTCCTACTTCCCCCTGATAGTCAGGGTCAGTCACCCCAGACAATAATGTAATCCCCTTCTTGGCTTGTTGATCCAGTGGCATAAGTAACCCAAAGTGACCAGGTGGCAGTCTTAACTTCAAGTTCAGTGGAATCATTGTTGTTTCTCCTGGAGGAAGCACTCTCCATTTTGGAACTAAAACCTGTAGACCAGCAGAGCTCAGGGTCACAGGGACAGGAAGCAAAATTTTTCCTAGTGGATCACTAGGGGAAATAGTGAGTGGTACCACTCACATTTCCACCCCTTGATTCCTGGACCCATGGATCCTGGCCATGGGAGAAACAGCACCATATAGCAGACGCTGATTAAGAGCATATACAGCTTCCTGGGGAACATTATCCCAGCCTTTCAAGGTATTGCCACCTAGTTGGCATCGTAATTGAGTTTTCAAAAGGCCATTCCACCGTTCTATCAATCCAGCTGCTTCTGGATGATGGGGAACATGGTAAGACCAGAGAATTCCATGAGCATGTGCCTATATCCACATTTCATTTGCTGTAAATTGTGTTCCTTGATCAGAAGCAATGCTATATGGAATACCATGACGATGGATAAGGCATTCTGTAAGTCCACAGATGGTAGTTTTGGCAGAAGCATTGTGTGCAGGGAAAGCAAACCCATTTCCAGAGTATGTGTCTATTCCAGTTAGAACAAATCGCTGCCCCTTCCACGAAGGGAGTGGTCCAGTGTAATCAACCTGCCACCATGTAGCTGGCTGGTCACCTCAGGGAATGGTGCCATATCGGGGGCTGAGTGTGGGTCTCTGCTGCTGGCAGATTGAGCACTCAGCAGTGGCTGTAGCCAGGTCAGCCTTGGTGAGTGGAAGTTTATGTTGCTGAGCCCATGAATAACCTCCATCCCTACCACCATGACGACTTTGTTCATGAGCCCATTGGGCAATGACAGGAGTTCCTTGGGAAAGAGGCTGACAGGTACCCACAGAACAAGTCATCTTATCCACTTGATTATTAAAACCTTCCTCTGCTGAAGTCACCCTCTAGTGTGCCTTCACATGGGACAGAAATAGCTTCATGTTTTTAGCCCACTCAAAAAGGTCTATCCACATACTTCTTTCCCAGACCTCTTTGTCACCAATTTTCCAATTATGGTCTTTCCAAGTCCCTGACCATCCAGCCAAACCATTAGCAACAGCCCATGAGTCATTTTACAAACGCACCTCTGGCCAGCTTTCCTTCCAAGCAAAATGAACAACCACGTGGGCCCATATCAATAAATTCAGCCTGATTCAGCCTTATATTCCTCCCACCATTATCTCACACCCTTAAAATCCATTGCCACACACATTCCCCTGATTTCTGTCTATATAAATTGGAAAACTCACACAGTTCTTTTGGAGTATAACGTACCTCCTCATGTGTGATACTTTGTATCTCACCTTTAGGGGCCTATTGGGACTTTAGTCTAGTTATAGGTGTGGAAGAAATGAGGGGTGGTGGGGGTGGTTCATGAAAAGAATTAGAAATATCTTCCAAGCCATTTGCTTCAGGGCCTTCGTTTGCAGTTTCATCTGGTGAAACAGGATTAATCACTCTAAGGCTAATCCCTTCAGGAGGAGGTTAGGTGGCCAACTCCTCAAGGCAGGCTGGAGGTGGGGCGGTTATATCCTCAGGTCAAACTATTACAGGGTTAGCTAGAGAAGACTCAGTATGATCTAGGGTTTCAACCTCACCCCCGACATCATTATCAATTCATATGTCACCATCCCATTTTTCAGGGTTCCACTCCTTTCCAATCAATGCCCTCACTTTAACGGCAGACACCATGCAAGATTGAGATTTCAATTTACATTGTAAAGTTGCTACTCTAACAATAAGATTCTGAGTCTGATTTTCAGAGATCTCAAGTCTACGGCTACAGGAAATAAGATTTTCCTTGAGGATACTCATAGAAACGTCTACATCTTTCAGACGGCGCTTAAGCTTCTCATTTGAAGCCTTAAGCCCACCCCTTTCACCCCTTAATGTAGCCAGTGTATCTAACAACAACCAACCAACATCTCTATACCTCTTATTTCTACAAAACCTATAAAGGTGTCAAAAACATCCCGCAGAGCCTGGCTTCAAACAAGTGAAGCATTAGGAGAATCGAATGGTGATGTTTTGACTATCTCTTTTGCCAACTCACTCCATGGATTGGGAGTGTCATTCTGATTATGGGAATCAGAGTCCTTAGTGTCTCTGAGTCCAGTCAGAGTAGAAAACCATTCATAAAACCCATTTTTAAGATTCTGTTTCTTAAGAACCACTCCTGGTACCAAGATGTGTTAGGGTTCTCTAGAGAAACAGAATCAACAGGGAACACTCGCAAATGTAAAATTTATAAAAGTGTCTCACGTGACCATGGGAACACAGAGTCCAAAATCTGCAGGGCAGGCTGTGAAGCCCACGATTCCGATGGAGGGTGTGGACGCACTCCACAGGAGAGGCTCACCAACCAAAACAGGAAGAGCCTGTCTCTTCTGAATCCTCCTTAAAAGGCTTCCAGTGATCCGATCAAGCATCACTAATTGCAGAAGACACTCCCCCTTGGCTAATTACAAGTGGAATGCAGCTGTGGAATGTGGATGTAGCTGACATGATCAAGATTTAATTCTATGAAATATCCTCATTGCAACAGACAAGCTAGCACTTGCCCAACCAGACAAACAGACACCACCACTTGGCCAAGTTGACACATGAACCTGACCGTGACAGGTTCCATATACTAGTGTAACTTTCCAGAAACCTGCAATTTCCAGATGGGTCCCTGAACAAGATAAATCCTGAAATCTAGAAGGCCCAGCCTCTCCAGATCATCAGTGCCATCTCCCTAACCCATATTATTGACAGACCCTTCCAACATGAAAATGTCAGAATGGCCATAGCCCAAATACTCCTAAAGAGAGGGATAGAAAAATCAAAAGTGTTGGTGGAGTTATACAGAGAAGATAGGATTTAGCAAATGAATATGACTGCTGAATCATTAAATTGATATCTCTTTTAGTCTCCAGTATTTTAGAGCAGCTAGAAATAAAAGCTAAAAATAGTGGAATTGTAACCCATGTCGAACTCTGAAATATGTTCTACAACTAATTGTGGCATTGTACTTTGAAATTTATTGCTTTTTTGTATATATGTTATTTTTCACAAAAAAGGAAAAAAAGATATTTATGCCTTCTAGCCTCCTATATTCTGGAGCAGCTAAAAGAAAAAATCTGAGAGGATCGTATGATAGACCATGACCAACTCTGGGATCTGTCCTGTAACTACTTATTGAAGAGTGCTTTGAAAGCTATTCCTTTTGTTTTCATTTCTTTGCTTTGTATATATGTTATATTATACAATAGAAATGTTAAAAAAAAAATGTGGGGGGTAATGGGAAGCCAGTAAAGAAAGTGGGAGAGAAGGATCAGATTCTGATAGTCGAGGAAGCTGAAAATTAACCACTGGATCTAAGCATGGTGTTTACTGGATCTTGCTAAAATCAGTTTATGGGGAAGGCTGGGGGCAGAGCTTGATTGGAGTGGGCATGAATATCCATGAATTCCAACATTTTTCCTCCTTTACTGTATCATACTTTCTATCTATCTCTCTCTCTATCTATCTGTCTGTCTGTCTGTCTATCTATCGATCTGTCTATCTAATTTTAGAACAGCTGAGAGCAGGTTGCACCACATCATTCTCCTGAACAGATAAAACTTCCATTTATATTTCCTACAAATAAAGAAATCACCTTAAGTGCAGTTAGCAAGTTTAAGAAATTTAACATTGATATAAAGCTTACATTCTATATTTCAATATTTTCTTATTTCCCAATAAAGTCCTTTTGAACCTCTTCTCCTTCATTCTTAGATCCCATCCAGTATCATGTATTGCATTTAATTGTCATTATCTCTTCAGTTTCTGTTTCTTTATTTCTTTTTTCTTAATTGTGAAAATATATATACAACATACGTTTTCCCATCCTAGCCCCTTCCAGGCTCACCATTCAGGGGTATCAGTCACATGCACAGTGCTGCAGCACCCTCACCACCATCCATTACTTTCCCTTCGCCCAAACAGAAACCCTGCACTCGTTTTGCATTAACTCCCCATTGGCCCTGCCCTGCACCCCTGGTAACCTGTACTCTACTTTCTGTTTCTATGAATTTGTATATTCTCTGATATTTTTCTTTTGTAGTTACCATAGGGCTTAAATTTAACATCCTAACTCTATAATAGTCTCCTTTGCTTTGATACTAATTTAATAACTGCAATAGCATAGGTAAGCTATGTTCCCATCCCCCCCACCTTTATTGTTCTTGTCACAAATTACATACAATCAATCCATCTACACACTATGTTTCTAAATCCCTCTGTCACCCCATAAAGATCTACATAAAGATCTACATAAAGATCACCCCATCTTTGTGTAGTTTTGACACAAATTACATGTTTATACATTGAGTCCTAAGCCACTGATTTATCATTACATTTTATGCATTTGCATATACAGGATATAAAAAGTGGAACTGGATATTAAAAATACAAGTCCTGTTTAACAATTTAGTTATAGAGCAAATTTCAAAGTATAGTATGGACTACAGTTCCACTATTTCCGACATTTCCTTCTAGCTGTTCTAATAACATTAGAAAATAAAAAGAAATATCTATTTAATGATTCAGTACTCATAACCATTTGTTAAATCCTAACTTGTCTGTTAAAATTCCTCCCTCCCATTTGATCATTCTATCAATCTTCAGAGATATTTGGGCAATGACCATTCTAACTTCTTCATATTGAAAAGAGATGTTGACATTATGGGGTAAGGGAATGCAAGTGGTAGATGTTTTGGGAGAGACTGATTCTTCTAAGTTTCAGGGTTTTATAGGAACAATAGGAACAATCTGGACATAGGAACAATCTGGAGGTCTTAAGTTTCTGAAAAATAAACTTAATAAGTAAAACTTTTATGGAGTCTTAGATAGAGCCCTGTTTTTTCTTTAGGATTTTCAGTGATACCATTGACTGGGGCTTGGCATGCTGTAGCAATTTGTAACATCTGGCTGAAGCTTGCATAAAAGTAACCTCCTGAATGACCTCTCAATTCTATTTGAAATATCTTAGCCACTGAAGCCTTATTTTATTACATTTCTTTTCCCTCTTTTGGTGAAGCAGTCATTCTCAATCCCATGCCAGGGCCAGGCTCATCCCTGGGAGTCATGTCCCACGTGCCCAGGGAGACTTACATTCCTAAAAGTCAAGTCTCATGTAGAGGGGAAGGTAGTGAGTTGATCTGCAAAGTTGGCGTAGAGAGAGGCCACATCTGAACAACAAAAAGAGGTTCTCTGGGGGTGACTCTTAAGCATGTTTATAAGTAGGCTTAGCTTCACCATTACAGAAATCAGTTTCATAAGGGCCAGCCTCAAGATCAAGGATTTGGCTTATTAAGTTGGGAGTCCCCAGTGCTTGAGAGAATATCAGGAATTTCCCAGGTGTAGGAGTTTAAAGTTTAACAGTTCCATATTTTTTTCTCCAATCCCTTAAGGAACTTTGCAAATACTTTTTTATTAACTGCCCCAAATATTCTGGATTGTATCATGCTTTACATTAAGCAATACAGAATCATCAGATCTTGTTCCCTATTATAGGCTCGATGTATTTACGTTGTTTAATAAACTGGCCAGACAGGTTAATTTAGTTAGTGTGCCACAGAAAATTTAATCTGGGGGCAAAATAAACATCCCTTCCTTTGGTCTCACACAGAAGTTGAAGTTTTAAAGTACAGATGATACCATCCTTTACCCTGTAACATGTGTTCTGATTTACCTTAGTCCCAACCAGATCAGCTTCATTCATAGCTCTAATTGAAGTCTGACTTTTTTCATCTTCAACAGTTACTGTATGGAGTAATGCTAACTTTCAGAGCCGTAAAACTCTAACTCTGAATCTTAGGTGTCACACAGATACCCATAACCCAAGGAACTAACAAGTTATATACAAAGAGCACAGCATCTCAGAATTTAGAAATAAAACTCAGGAACAAATGTGACTGTAAGAGCTTAAAATCTAGGCCCTAGTTTTCTTATAAGCATTTTCTAAGTGAGACCATACAATATTTATCCTTTTGTTTCAGGCTTATTTTGCTCAATATAATGTCATCAGGGTTCATTCACCTCATTGCATGCCTCATGACTTCAATCCTTTCTGTAGCTGCACAATATTCCATTGTATGTATACATCACAGCTTGTCCTTCCACTTCTCAGTCAGTGGACCCTTTGGCTTTATCCTTTGGCTATTATGAATAATGCCACCATAAACATCATATGCAGATGTCTACTCATATCCCTGCTTTCAGTTCTTCTGAGTATATTCCTAGTAATGGGAGTGCCTAAACCTTTGGCAGCTCTATATGTAGTCTCCCGTGGATATGCTACATTACCCTCCTGAGGGGCTGTGCCATTCTGTATCCCTGCCAGCACTGAACAGGTGCACCTCTTGCTCCACATCTTCTCCAGCACTTTTATCTTCCTGTTTATTTATTTTGACTCTGTGGTTTTTGTTGAGACATATTCATATACCATATATTCTATCCAATGTATGCAATCAGTGTCTCACAGTATTCTTGCTTAGTTGTACGATAATCCTCACTCTCAATTTTAGGCAATTTTCATTGCTCCAAAGAGAAAAAAACAGATACACACCATCATACATAAAAGAAAATCCCAAACACCCCATATCCCTTATCCCCCCCCCAATTATTTACCCCTAGAATTGGTGTGATACTAATAAGGTATTCCTGTTTAATATAGTCCATAGTATGCAATAGATAATTTCCCCCTATACCATTCTAATATTAACTCTTTATACAAGTGTCACACATTTGAAGTAGTTCATGCAAGAATTTATTTATATTTGTAGTCTTAATTGGTGAGATACATGACTTTAGACAACCCTTTCAATCATATTCACCTTCAGTAAGCACTATTGCCTATAATCCCAATAATGAACTACCATCACCTCTAACCATACCCAAACATTTAAGATCAACCTTGTTAATAAATATGTACATATTGGATAACCGCGCCTCCTTTTCTAGCTTCTGTCTGTCTCTAGTTCTTTATTCTACATTTCAAGACTCTGAGTTTACATTTTCTAGGTGGTTCATATTAGTGAAATTATACAATATCTGTCTTTTTGTGTTTAACTTATTTCACTGAGCATTGTTCCAGAGTTCATCCAAATGTCATGAGCTTCAGGACGTCATTTATTATGCCTTATAATATTCCATCGCATGTATATACCACATTTTTTTATCCACTCATCTGTAGATGGACATTGGATTGTTTCTGTCTTTTAGCAATTGTGAATAATGCTGCTATGAACATCAGTGTGCAAATGTCTGTTCATGTCACTGCTTTCAGATCTTCTCGGTACTTACTGAGTAGTGGAATTGCTGGGTCATAGGACAACTTGATATTTAGTTTTCTGAGGAATCACCAAACTGTCTTCAACAGGCAGCTATACAATTTTATATTCCCATGAGCAGTGAATAAATGATCCATTTTCTCCATATCCTCTCCAACATTTGTGTTTTCCTGATTGTTTGATAGCAGGCATTCTTATAGATGTGAAATGAGTTCTCATTGAGGTTTTATTTGCATTTTCCTAATAGCTAATGAAGATGAACATCATTTCATGTGTTTTTTAGCCATTTGTATTTCCTCTTTGGAAAAATGTCTATTCATATCTTTTGCCCATTATATAATTGGGTTGTTTGTCCTTTTATTGTTGAGTTGTAGGATTTCTTTATTATTCTGATTATCAAACCCTTATCGGATAATATAGTTTCCAAATATTCTCTCCCATTGAGTTGGCTGTCTCTTCACCTTTTTGACGAAGTCCTTTGAAACACAAAAGTGTTCAGTGTTGAGGAATTCCCATTTATCTACTTTTTCTTTCATTGCTTGTGCTTTGGGTGTAAGCTCTAAGAAGCTGTCTCATATTACTAGGTCTTGAAGATCTTTCTCTATATTTTCTTCTAGGAGTTTTGTGGTACTGGCTCTTATATTTAGATCTTTAATCCACTTTGAATTAATTTTTATATAGAGATCCTCTTTCATTCCTTTGGGCATGAACATTCAATTTTCCCAGCCCCATTTATTAAAGAAACTATTCCTTCCCAGTTCAGTGGATTTGGGGGCCTTGGCAAAAATCAATTGACTTTAGTGCTTGCTTTGGCAGTACATATACTAAAATTGGAATGATACAGAGAAGATTAGCATGGCCTCTGCACAAAGATGACACGCAAATCTGTGAAGCGTTCCATATTTAAAAAAATAAAATTAATTAATTAAAATAATTGACTTTAGATCTGGGGTCCATTTTTGAACTCTCAGTTCAATTCCATTGATCAATAAGTCTTTCTTTGTGCCAATACCATGCTGTTTGATTACTGTGGCTTTATAATAGGCTTTAAAATCAGGAAAGATGAGTTCTCCTACTTCATTCTTCCTTTTTAGGATTTTTTTGGCTATTTGAGGCCCCATTCCCTTCCAAATAAATTGGTAACTAGCTTTTCCAAGTCAACAAGTAGGTTGTTAGAATTTTGATTGGCACTGTTTTGAGTCTGCAGATCAATTTGGGTAGAATTGACATCTTAATTACATTTAGCTTACCTTTCCATGAATATGGGATGTCTTTCCACCTATTTTAGGTCTTCTTTGATTTCTTTTAACAATGTTTTGTAGGTTTCTGTGTACAGGTCCTTTACATCCTTGGTTAAGTTCCTAGATAGTTGCTTTTGTGAATGGAATTTTTTTATTTCCTCCTTGACTAGGTCATTATTAGAATATAGAAATATTACTGATTTTTGTGCAGTAATCTTGTATCCTGCCACTTTGCTGAATTTTTTTTAGCTCAAGTAGCTTTGTCATAGATTTCTCAGGACTTTCCAAATCTAGGATCATGTCATCTGCAAATAATTAGAGTTTTACTTCTTCCCTTCCTACTTGGATGCCATTTATTTATTTATTTATTGACAAAATTGCTCTAGCTAGAACTTCTAGCAAAATGTTGAATAATAGTGGTGACAGTGGACATCTTCATTTCATTACTGAACTTAAGGGGAAGGCTTTCTGTCTCTCAAAGTTGAGTATGATGCTAGCTGTGGCTTTTTCATATACCCTTTATCATATTGAAGAAGTTTCCTTTGATTCCTACCTTTTGAAGTGTTTTTATGAGAAAAGGATGCTGAACTTTGTCAAAACTTTTTTGCTATTAATGGAGATGATCATGTGATTTTTCCCCTTTTGATTTGTTAATGTGTTGTATTATGTTGATTGATTTTCTTGTTTTGAACCACGTTTGCATGCCTGAAATAAACAGAACTTGGTCGTGGTATATAATTATTTTAATGTGTTGTTGGATTCAATTTGCAAGTATTTTGTTGAGAATTTTTGCATCTGTATTAATCAGGTAGATTGGCCTGTAGTTTTCCTTTCTTGTAGTATGTTTATCCAGTTTTGGCATTAGAGTGATGTTAGCATCATAAAATGAATTAGGCAGTGTTTTACTTTGTTAAAGCTGCCTGAATGCAACATACCAAAAATGGAACAGCTTTTTGAAAGGGAATTCATTAAGTTGCACATTTACAGTTCTATGGATATAAAAATGCCCAAACTAAGGCATCCATAGGAAGATATCTTAACTCCAAAGAATGGGCCGATGAAGTTCGGTGTTTCTCTATCAGCCGGAAGAACATGGCAATGTCTGCTAGCTTTCTCTCCTCATTTCATAAGGCTTCCCTGGGGGTATTTTACATCTGCATCTCCAAAGGTCTCTGGCTGTGTGGGCTGTGTCAGTACTGAAGCATTTTCCAAAATGATTCCCTCTTAAATGACTCCAGTAAGCAACCCCACCTTGAATGGGTCGAGACACATCTCCATGGACATCACCTTATCAAAAGGTACCACCCACAACTGGGTGGGTACATCTCCATGGAAACAATAAAAAAGATCCCACCCAGAAATACTGAATGAAGATTAAATAACAAGGCTCTTCTGGGGTACACAACAGTTTTCAAACTGGCACAGGTAGTGTTCCATTTTCTTCAGTTTCTTTTTGGAAGAGTTTGAGCAGGAATGGTGTTAGTTATTTTTGTAATGTTTCATAAAATTCCTCTTTGAAGCCATCTGGCCTAGAGCTTTTCTTTGTAGGAAGGTTTTTGATGACTGATTGACTCTCTTTACTTGTGATTGGTTTGTTGAGGTCTTCTATTTCTTCTCAAGTCTGTATAGATTGTTCATGTGTTTCTAGGAAATTGTCCATTTCATCTAATTGTCTAGTGTGTTCATATATAGTTGTTCATAGTATCCTCTTATAATTTTTAAAAATTTCTTCAGGGTCTATGATAATGACCTCCCACTCATTTCTGATTTTATTTTTGCTTTTTTTCTCTCTCTCTCTTTTGTCAGCCTAGCCAAGGGTCCATTGCTTTTACTGATTTTCTCAGAGAATCAACTTTTGGTTTTATTTATTCTCTCTATGGTTTTTTTGTTCATTTTTTTCTTTTTTAGAGAAGAAAAGAATTTATTCATGATCTTGCAAGAATGGGCACACAACTGAAATATGACTGGCATGCCAGGTGATAGAATGCCTCAGATTTTATACCCTAAGCCTAGCATGCAGGTCCCTCCCCTGTTTCTCTGCTGGTTGGATTCCGGTTCATTTATTTCTTCTTCAATCTTTGTTATCTCTTCTGTTAATTTCTTTTTGGTTAGTCTGTTATTCTTTCTCTAGCTCCTCCAGATGAGTGGTTAAGGCCTTGATTTTTGCTCTTTCTTCTTCTTCTTTTTTTTTTTTTACTTTTTAAAAATTACTTATTTATTTATTTGCTTTCAGCATGTTAAATATGTTTTCCTACTTCCTTCTTGCCTCCATGGTTTCTGATGATAAATCATTACTTACTCTTATTGAGGCTCCCTTGTATGGGACACATTGCTTCTTTCTTTATCTTTAGCATTTGACAGTGTGATTATAGCATGGTGTGGTGTGGGTCTGTTTTGTTTTATCCTGTTTGGAGCCTGTTGAGCATCTTGGATGTATATATTTATATCTTTTGTTACATTTGGGAAGTTTTCATGTTATTTCCTGAATGTTCCCTCTGTTGCTTTCTCTCTTTCTTCTTCTGGAACTCCCATAATGTGTATGTTGTTATATTTGATGTTGTCCAACAGGTTCCTTTTCACCTTCTTCATTCTTTCCTCTTTTTGTTCCTCAGACTGAATAATTTCAATTGTTTCATCTTTGAGTTCTATGATTCTTCCTTCTGCCAGCTCCAGTCTGCTGTTCAACACCTCTAGGGAATTTTAAATTTCCAGTACTATGGTCTTCAGCTCTATTTGGTTCCTTTTCATAAGTTCCATCTCTCTATTGATATTCTCTTTGGGTTCATTTATCATTTTCCTGATTTCATTTAGTTCTTTGTCCGTGTTTTCCTTTAGCTCTTTGAGCATATTTAAGACCATTTATTTAAAGTATTTGGCTCGTATGTCCCATATCTCATCCTCCTCACTGATGCTTTCTAATGCTTTAGTTTTCTCCTTTGCCTGAGCCATCACGTCCTGTTTCTTTGTTATGTTTTGTAGCCTTTTTATTGAAACCTGTTTTTTTGATAATTTAATCTATTATTGGAATTTAGTTTTTGAGGCTTCTGATACTCAAGCTTTTATATAGCTAGTGATATGAGAGAGCTTTCCTTGAATGCCAGTAACTAACAAAAAAAGAAAATTCCTTTCCCAGTCTTTACAGATAGACCTGTGTAGGTGCTCTTCTTGGGGGCTTATCCAATGAGTTCAATGAATAGTTCTAGGCCAAATTCTAGGGGTCTACCATCTACACAGTTCCAAATATCTCCTCTTCCCTTAGAAACAGTTTCCTCATGGTCTGGGTACTGCACAGTATGTCCTGCAACCAGCAATCCCTAGCCCTATGCAGTCACTTTACTGCTTCCCCCATTGTTCTGTAGGAGAACTTTGTGAGCTGCCTTCTACACGTGGGGCAAATTCTGGGACAGTGAGACCCTCAGGCCACCACCAAACAGATTGGCCCAGACATACATGCTCCCAGTATGCTCAGGAGGATTACTTTACTCCCTTCTGAATCAGGACCAGGGATCCACAGTGGGAGCATAGGCCAGCTCCATGCTGAGCAAGTGAAGGGTCAGGGGAGAGGCCAGTAAGGGTGCCCCAAGATCCCACCACTTTTAAGTGGCCTTATTCTTGATTCAGCACTCTCTCTATTACTATAGTCCTTTATCTGTCTTTGCGAGCTGTGAGAAAAATGTTGCTGCCAGTTCTTGCTGGTTGTTCAAAGCTACTGTGGGGAGATGGAGCCCTGAAGTGTCTCACTCCACCATCTTGATTGAGGCAGGTGTGGAAAGTTTTAATTACTTCAATACCATAACTGATGGCATTTTTAAGGCCATTGGTGAATGTTAAATGTATTTGTGGGAAATTCTAGGGCTGAGATTTTTTGTAAAAGTAATCCTGCTCAGTACCAGATTTGTATCCAAGAATTTCTTAGGATGTTGAGTATTATTATATTAAAAAAACACATTATATACATACCGAAGTATTTGCAGGTGCATTGATAGTCTGTCTACAATTTGTTTTAAACTCCAGCAAAAAAAATAGAGGGAGGACTGGGAATAGACAAACAAGACTGGAAAAATTTTTGTGGGTGCAGTTAATCATTGTTCTCTCACTATTGTTTGGAAATTTACAATTTATAAATTTATAAAAACACATGATAAGATCCTCTTCTAGACTGAATTTAGAAATAAACAGATTATACTTTCTGAATGAAAATTAAGTTTCATAAATTTCCTGTTTCCCTGAATTTATATTTTAGTGGTTCCTGATAGACTAAAAACCAAGGTCAAGACAAAATCAAAACATCACACCTGGTTAGCAGAATGAATTGCAATCTATCTTGCATATAAAATATACTCTTACTCAAGATATTTAACATATATTATCCAGAAGTGTTTGTTTAATACTTAAGTGTCAAGAACTCTTTTCAAAGTAGTGAGGATACAGTGAGAAACAAAACAGACATGGAACCTGGAGGTTAATAGCTAGTTGGGGACACAAGCATTTAACCACTGGATAGATACATAAACATGAAAAGGGATTAGAAGGGATAGAAGATGTTGGCATAATATAAATAACAGTTGGGCTTCAGAAATGGCTTCATTGAGGAGGTGACATTAAACCTGACATCTAAACGATGCTATGCTGGTTTGAAACTCTTATGTATCACAAAAAAGCCCTGTTCTTCTAATCCATTATTGCGGGTGCAGACCTATTGTGAGCAGGACCTTTCGATTAGGTTGTTTCCGTGTAGCTGTGACCCACCCATTCAAGGTGGGCCTTAATCCTCTTTACTGGAGTCCTTTGTGAGAAAATAAAAAGACAGTAAAGGCTGAGAAAGCCCAGAGATGTTTAGAGAGAGAAAAGAAATGCCCAGAGACATTTTGAAGAGAGCCAATACACAGCCCAGAGAGAGACAGTAACACCCCAGGAGGAACAAGCAAGGACCCACAGAAGCCCAGAGACGTTTTTGAGAGAAGGACCAGCAGATGTCTCCATGTGCCTTCCCATGTGACAGAGGAACCCTGGATGCCAGCAGCCTTTCCCCCAGCGAAGGTATCTTCCTTTTGATGCCTTAATTTGGACATTTTCATGGTCTTAGAACTGTAAACTTGTAACCTAATAAATTCCCATTGAAAAAGCCAACCCATTTCTGGTATATTGCATTCCAGCAGCTTTAGCAAACCAAAACAGATGCATAGGGGATTAGCTGGGCAAAGGTGTTGGGGTGGGTTATGATGGGTCTAGGGGATGGTCTAGAAAGAGGGAACACATATATATGAATACCCCAAAGTGCATCTTATCCTAAGGGTAACTGGTTGTTGTATCTGTTTTGTATTGCTATTTTTAAAACCTGCCCAAAACAGAGTGGCTTCAAACAACAGCCATTTTATTTTCTGACAATTCTGTGGGTCTTCAGTTTGGACTGGGTTCAGCTGGGACACTCATGTCTGGGGCTATGCCAGGACTGCTGGGACAGCTAGAATGACCAGGCTTCTCTCCCTAAATGGTCTCTTTAAGGTGGCTGAACTGGGGTTCTTTATAGCATAAAAGCCTCAGGATTCCAAGAGAGTGAGAAACTGTAATACTTCTTGAGGACTGGACCTGAAACCCATAGGCATCATTTTCCCTGCATCCTATTAGACAAAGCAAGTCATGAGGTCAATCTGGACTCCACCCCTTGGTGGTAGAGCTACAAAAATGTGTGGCCATTTTAAATCTGCTTTGAAAGTCTTTAAAGACTTTTTGTGCCTTTTAAGTTACATTTGTACCCAGCACTACCTTTATTTCATTTTTATATAAATTTTTTATTCAGATATAGCATGCATACATGCATGACGTGCATAAATCACGTACACAACTTAATGAAATATTCACAGTGTGAATCACATCTATGTAACATAACCAGCACGCCAAAAGCTACACCCTCTCCCTGTCACTACTGCCTCTCTCCTTCCAAAGATAATCACTATCCTGACATCTAACATCATAGATTAGTTTTTTTTTTTTTGATGCTGTATGTTGGGTCACATTTCATTATTGTTCCATGTGAGTTTCCTGTTATTGCAGCACCATTTGTTGAATTCTTGTTTGTTTGTTTTTGCTTGTTTGTTTGTTTTTTGGGAAGTGCATAGACTAGAAACCCAACTCAGGTCTCCTACATGGCAGATGGGAATTCTACCACTGAATTACTCTTCCATGCTCTCATGATTAGTTTTTTTAACTTCATGCAAATGGAATCTATAGGGTGTGTTTTGTATATCTTTGCATTTATGAATGTGGCTCCTGTCACTCAATCATACTTTAAGATTTATCCATGTTGTTTCATGTTGCAGCAATTAATTTTCATCACTGTTAGAATATAGTTATTCACCCTATAGTTTGATAGTTATTTGAGTTGTTTCTAGTTGGGCTATTACAAATAATAAATATTTCTATGAACATTCTTACATATATGTACACAATACTGTTGGGGATATACCTAGGAATGGAATTATAGGAGCATAGAGAACCATATATGTTCAACTTCAGAGGATAATAGCAAATTGTTTTCCAAAGTGGTTGTTTTAATTTAGACTCTCACCACAAGTATGTGAGAGTTTCATGTGCTTCACGTTGTTACCAACACTTGGACTTATCAGTATTTTGAAATTTTGTTATTCTGTGTGTGTGTGCATTTATTAGCATCATATTGTAGTTTCAGTTTGCATTTTCCTGACGATTGATAAGGTTGAGTACCTTTCCAAATGTTAATTAACCATTTGGATATCCTTTCTTGTGAAGTGTCCATCCAAATTTCTTAGAACTTCATAAACAAAAGTGCAGAGTCGTGAAATAGTGTGATGTGTGTGATAAACTACAAGTAATTTGGCTCTGGTATAGTGATTCTCAGCTGAAGATATTTTGCTCCCCATGGGACATTTGGCAATGTCGGGAGACATTTTTGGTTGTCACAGCCAGCAAGGGGGTGCTACTGGCACCTAGTGGGTAGATGCTTCTAAACATCCTACAACATGCAGAACAGCTCTCCTCAACAAGGAATTATCCAGCCCACATGTCAGCAGTGCTGACAAACCCTAAGCTAGTAGAAAAGCTTTTTGCACAATGGCAGTACTGGGACATAAGGGAGGGAGCAACAGTGAGCATAAAATCCAAAGAATGACTGAGGCTGAATTTCCTATCTCCCTGATAGGGTGAGAAGGATAGGAGTCTAAATTAAGTTGCTACCTAACTATAATATAATTATGTTAAAACACTGAATGAAGCTGCATGTGAAAATGATAGAGGGAGGAGGGCTGGGGACATAAATGAAATCAGAAAGAAAGACAGATGTTAAAGATTGAGATGGTATAATCTAGGAATGCCTAGAGTGTATAACAATAGTGAAATGTACAATGTACAAATTTTAAAAATGTTTTTACATGAGGAAGAATAAGGAATGTCATTATTGCAGGGTGCTGAAAATAGATGGTAATTAATATTTTAAAATGTCACCTTCTGTGTGAGACTAAAGCAAAAAATGTTTATTTGTTACAAAATTTATATTTTGACTAGAGCATTTCCTAATATAACTTATGTAGATAGTTTGATTGAACGTCATAAGTACTTGGAATCTCAGGTAGGACATGAGATTTTGTTGGTTTGTCCAGA
>PVIY010049520.1:0-16691 GCA_004026745.1 Myrmecophaga tridactyla | reverse complement strand
GGAGTCTTGGGGTGGGGGAGGCACGCTTGAGGGTAGCACGTTCCAGGAACGCAGATTGGTTTACTTCCTTGTCCCCGTCTTCCTGTAAATGCATTCCTGAGGACTCCAGGCCTCCATTTGGAAAGGGGGCACCTTAGGCTGTTTGCACTAGCTTGATACTTTTTGAGTGCATGGTCCAGGAATTGAACCCGTGTCTCCCACATTCTACCACGGAACCACCTGTGCACCCTTTACAAGAGACTTACTCTTATTTATTTGCATCCTCTCTTTCTTTTTTGTCAGCTTAGCAAAGGATCCATTGATTTTAATCAAAGATTCAACTTCTGGTCTTGTTAATTCTCTCTATTGTCTTCATGTTCTGAATTTCATTTATTTCTGCTCTAATATTTGTTATTTCTTTCCTTCTGTTTGTTTTGGGGTTAGTTTACTGCTTTTTCTCTATTTTCTCCAGGTGAGTAGTTATTTCTTTGATTTTTGCTTTTTCTTCTTTTTAAAATATATACATTTATGGCAAAAATCTCCCTCTCAGAACTGCCTTTGCTGGATCCCATATGTTTTGATATGTTGTGCCCTCTTTACATTTCCTTGAGATATTTACTGATTTCTCTTTTAATTCCTTCCTTGATCCACTGGCTGTTTAAAAGTGTGTTATTTAGTGTCCTTATAACTTAAAATTTTCTAGCCTTCTTCCTGTTAATTGATTTCCAACATCATTCCATTATGATGCGAGAAAGTGTTTTGTGTATTTTCCATTTTTTTAAAAATTTATTGATACATGCTTTTTGACTCAACATTAGTTTATCCTGAAGGATGACCCATGAGCCCTTGAAAAAATTTGAATCCTGCTGTTGTGTGGTATAATGTTCTGTAAATGTCTGTTAAGTCTAGCTCATTTATCATACTAATCAAAATCTCTGTTTCCTTATTGATCGTCTGTCTAATGTTCTGTCATCTAGTGGTATACTGAAGTGTCCAACTATCGTTGTGGAAATATCTACTTCTCCCTTCAGCATTGTCAGTGTTTTCCTCATGAATTTTGGGGCACTCTGGCTTGGTGCATTAATATTTATGATTGTTATGTCTTCTTGATGAATTGTCCCTTTTATTAATATATAGTGTTCTTCATTTTATCTTAAATTGTTTGTTGTTTGAAGTCTTTTGTCTGAAATTAGTATAGTTACCCTCTCTATTCTCTGGTTGTTGTTGCATGAAATATCTTTTTCCAACCTTAAATTTCAATCTATTTTCATCCTTGACTCTAAATAAAGTCTGTTATAGATAGCTTATAGATGGGTCCTGTGTTTTATTCCATTCTGCCAGTCTATGTCTATTGATTGAGGAGTTTAATCTATTGTCATTTAATGTTATTACTGTAAAGTCAGTACTTTCTTCTACATTTTGCCTGTAAGATTTTTTATGTCATATCTTATTTCTATTTACCCTAACTGATGATCTTCATTTCTACACTCTTCTCCAAACTTCTCCCTCCTGTCTTTTCCCATATGCCTGTAGTTCTCCATTAGTATTTCTTGCAGAGCAGGTCTCTTGTTCATATACCCTTTCAGTGTCTGTTTGTCTGAAAATATTTTAAACTCCCCCTAGTTTTTGATGGACAGATTTGCTCAATATAGCATTCTTGGTTGGCAGTTTTTCTCTTTCAATATCTTAAATATATCATACCACTGCCTTCTTGTTTTCACAGTGTCTGCTGAGAAATTCACACTTAGTCTCATCAAGCTTCCCTTGTATGTGATGGATCGCTTTTCTGTTGTTGCTTTCAGAATTCTCTCTTTGTCTTTGCATTTGACAATCTGATTAGTAAGTGTCATGGAGTAAGTCTATTTAGATCTATTTTGTTTGGGGTACACTGCATTTCTTTGATCTGTAATTTTATTTCTTTGGTTCAAAGTGAAAAATTTTCTGTAATAATCTCCTCTATTATTCATTCTGCCCTTTTCCCTTCTCTTCTCTTTTGGAACACCCATAACATGTATATTCATGCACTTCTTGTTGACATTCAATTCCCTGAGACCCTGCTCATATTTTGCCATTCTTTTTTTAATCTATTCTTTAGTGTATATGATTTCAGATGCTCTATCCTCTAGCTTATTTATCCTTTCCTCTGCCTCTTCAAATCTGCTGTTGTATGCCTCCATTGTGTTTTTCATTTCTTCTATTGTGCCTCTTTATTCCCATAAGTTCTGCCATTTGTTTTTTCAAGCTTTTGAGTTCTTCTGTATGGTCGCACAGTGTCTTCTTTATATACGTCAACTCTTTTGTCATATTTTCCTTCACCTCGTTGATTTGACTTTTTATCTGATTTAGAAGATTTGTTGGTTATCTTTAATTAATTGTTTCAACTCCTATATCTCCTTTGATGTATTACTTTGTTCCTTTGACTGGGATATATCTCAGTTCCTCCTGGTGTGACTCATGATTTTTTGCTGATTTCTGGGCATCTAATTTCCTTGATTAATTTATTCTGGAAATCATTTTCTGTTTTACACTTAGGGTTTTCTTCTTTGTTTCCTTTGTCCTCTATCTTTGTTGGTATTCAGTTCAACTTATTCTTGTCTCCTTGCATAGCTTCTGTTCAACTGATCAGGATTTCTCAGCTCTTATTTTTCTGGTTTTTGCTCTGCTTATGGAACTTTTTTTATCTGAGGAAAGTCTTCCCACATATGATCAATCCCAATCACATTTTTCCAGGCCAGGCAGGTGCAGTTCCCTGGGAGAAGGTGTAAGTGTCAAGATTCCTTGAGGATGAAATCTGTAGGTTGCCAGTCTTTTCTGAGAAACTCTTGACTCTGTTTTTCCTATCACACTCAGCAGATGGTGCTTGTCACAGCTATCCTCTGAGAAAAAGTGGTATCTTTAATTCTCAGCAGATTGTGACCTTGTCAGGGGTGTGCTAAAGAAAGAGGCTGACATAGAAAACAAGCTTAAGCTTTTTCTGTTTTTCAGTCCCTGGGGTTTGAGTTCTTTGAATGTAAGCCACCACTTCTGCTGGGCTCTGCCCCCCCCCCCATTTTGGGGGGAAGATATATCCTTTAGGGAATCATCTCCTTCACTTGACTTGTTATTTTGTCTTTCAGATATACCTTAACTATGCCCATGCTTGTGTCAGTGTTGACAATTGAAAATGCCTGAGGCTTTATTTTGTCTCCTGAAAAATTTTTATTTTTATTGATGTATATTATATATTCACATACCATGTAATCATCTAGTGTGTACAATCAGTGGTTCACAATATCATCATATAGCTTTGCATTCGTCATCACAATAAACTTTTTTGTGAAAAATAACACATATACAAAAAAGCAATAAATTTCAAAGCACATTGCAATAATTAGTTGTAGAACAGATTTCAGAGTTTGTATGGGTTACAATTCCACAATTTTAGGTTTTCACTTCTAGCTGCTCTAAGATACTGGAGACTAAAAGAAATATCAACATAATGATTCAGCACTCATACTCATTTGTTAAACCCTGCCTACTCTACATAACTCCACCATTTCTTTTGATCTTTCTCCCACTCTTTAGGGTATTTGGGCTATGCCCATTCTAACTTTTTCATGTTGGAAGGGCTGTTGATAATGAGCAATGGGGGATGGAACTAGCTGATGTTCTGGAGAGGCTGGTTCCTTTACATTTCAGGACTTATCTGGTCCAAGGATCCATCTGGAGGCTGTAGGTTTCTAGAAAGTTACCCTAGTGCATAGAATCTTATTTATATAAGAGGCTTTTTCTTAATAGGCTGCTAAAGAAAGTTAAATAAAGAAAAAAGAAAACATTCTCTTCAGCACTGGTCCCTAGTATCCCCAGTTCTCCGGTCAAGAGCCAAAGTTGGCACCCAGGTCTATGTTCCCCTTTTCTTGGGACACAGCCCTTTTCCTGTATTCCAGTTCAGCTGATTCCAACAGTCCCACCTCCTCTCCACCAGGGGAGACCTTATGGTTCCTTTTGTGCTTGCTTTGGGTTTATCTATGCTCAGAGCTTGTATTCCCCAGTCTGAATTTGTTAATTAAATCTGCAGTTGGAGCTTGCTTAAGCTCTCCTTGCTTTGCTCCTACTAGAGACTGCTGCCTATTTTTCCCAATAAGAAGTGTCTCCAAAGCAGCCTGCCATGCCAGTGGGGGAGGGGTGCTAGTCTCCATGGTTTGGGAGACTTTACTTACAGTTCTGTGCTATGTCTTCAGCCCATCCACCCAGTCCAGACTGGTTTACGATGTGTGTCCAGTCACAGAAGTCCCCCAAACAGTTGTTCCAGACAGTTCTTGACTATTTACTAGTTGTCCTACAGGATTATCTAAATTTCACACTTCCCTATGCCGCCATCTTGCCCTGTCTCCCTATAACAGATTTAAAGTTTGTTTAGTCCAATATTAGCATATCTACCCCAGCTCATTTTCTGTTACATGGAACATTTTTCCATCTTTTGGCATTCAACCTGTTTGTGTCTCTGGATTAAAGGTGAGTTGCTTGTAAACAATATGTATTTGGATCATGTGTTTTTATTCACTCTGCAAGCTTGTGTATTTTGATTGGGAATTTAATCCATTAACATTCAATGTTATTTCTGTAAACACAGTACTTCAGTCACTTTGTCCCTTGATTTTTATATGCAATATGTTTTCTTAGTCTCTCTTTTCCTTTATTGCAACTTCTTTTTCTCTATAGTTGATATTTTGTGATGTGTCTGGGTGTCCCTTTCTCATTTTTGTGTCTTTATTTTTTTAAAATACTTTCTTTATGGTTACTCTGGGGTTTATATTATACTACCTAAATCTATAATCTACCATTTTGAAAATACACCAACTTAAGCTTCAGTAGCATACATGTTCTATGCTTCCATGTCCCTATGTTTTCCCCTCTCTATATTGTTTTTTTCCCACTTTCCCACTTTGTATTCTGCTTGTCCATTACCAAGAAACTTTATTCTTATTCAATTGCATTAAGATTATTATATGAATAAAGAGTAGTGTTTTATTTTGAGGATACAATACTATTGGGTTTTGCCTTTACTCTGTTAGTTACCCATACTGATGATCTTCATTTCTTCATACTACTCCAAGCCACTCTCTCCTATCTTTTCTTTTCAACCTGCAGAAATACCTTTAGTAATTTTGTAGGGTAGGTCTCTAGTTGACAAACTTCAGTTTCTGTTTATCTGTGAGTACTATAAACTCTCTTTCTCATTATGAAGAACAGTTTTGCCACATATGGAATTTTACTTGGAATTTTTGTCCTTCAGTACCTTAAATATATCATATAATTGCCTTCTTGCTTCCTTGGTTTCTGATGAGAAATTGGCAGTCTTACTGAGGATCTTTTGTATGTGTTGAATCACTTTTCTCTTGCTGCTTTCAGAATTCTCTCTTTATCTTTGGCATTTGACGTTCTGTTTTTATGTGTCTTAGAATAGGTCTATTGCAATTTATTGTTTGGAATATGTTGTAGGTTATTGGCCATGTAAGCTTATGTCTTTCATAGGAGTTGGGTAGTGTTCAACCATTATTTTCTCAAGCATTCTATCTGCTCCTTTTCCTTTCTCTTCTCCTTCTGGGACATGCATGATACTTATGGTTGCGCCTTCTTGCTGTCACTGAAATCACTGTGTTACTGCTCAATTTTTTAATTCTTTTCTCTATTTTAGTTCTTCGGAATGTCCAATTTCAATTGCAGTGTCTTCTAGCTCACTAATTATTCTGTCTGTTGAAATCTGCTCTTACATACTTCTAGTGTATTTTTTTTTAATATTTTTATTGAGCTATCATCCCACACATACAGTCCATACAAAGTATACAGTCAGTGGCTCACAATATCATCATATAGTTGTGTATTCATCACCACGATCATTTTTAGAACATTTGTATCACTCCAGAAAAGAAATTTAAAAAACCTCATACATCCTATGCCCCCTTATCCCTCTCTCTCATTGACTATTAGTATTTCATTTTTTTTTCATGATCACATGGATACATTGTAAAAGCTATATAGTTATACAATCATCTTCAAGAATCAAGGCTACTAGAACACAGTTCAACAGTTTCAGGTACTTCCCTCTAGCCACTCCAAATACACCATAAACTAAAAAGGGATATCTCTATAAGGCATAAGAATAGCCTCCAGGATAACCTCTCCACTGTTGAATTTCTCAGCCACTGAAATTTTATTTTGTCTCATTTCTTTCTTCCCTCCTTTGGTCAAGAAGGCTTTCTTGTTCTCATAATGCTGGGTCCTGGCTTATTCTGGGAGTCCTGTCCCATGTTGCCAGAAAGATTTACAACCCTTGGGGTCATGTCCCGTGTAGGTGGGGAGAGTAGTGAGTTCACCTGCTAAGTTGGCATAGAGAGAGAGTCCACATCTAAGAAACAAGAGAGACTCTCTGGGGTTACTCTTAGGCATAATTATGAGTACACTTAGCTTTTCCTATGAATAAGTTTCATAGGGTCAAACCCCAAGATCGAGGGCTCAACCTATTGATTTGTTTGTTCCTACTGCTTGTGAGGACATCAAGAATTCTCCAGGTGGGGAAGTTGAATATTTCCTCCTTTCTCCCAGTCTTCGCAAACACTTTTTTATTCTCTGCCCAAATTACTCTGGTATATATTGGGGCATCATACTAACCTGTACAAACTAAGATGATCACATGCCTTATTCAAGATTCCATGTAATTATGGTGCTCAAATAAACTGGCCATACAAGTTAAATTAGATAATGTGTTACCCAAAATATAAATTTTGCAACAAATAAACATCTCTCCATTTGATCTCACACAGAAGTTGAAGTTTTAAAATATGGACCATATCATCATTTACCCTGTATTTTGATTTACTTTAGTTCTGACTAGATAAACTTCATTTATATCTCTGGCCGAAATCTGATCACTTTTTCAACTTTTTTAACAATTGCTGAATGAGGTACCTAGTGTATTTTTATTCTCTACTATTGTCTTTCATTTCCATATTTTCTGCTATGTTTCTTTTTATACTTTTATATTTTATACTTTTTACTTTTTATACTTTTATACTTTCAAAGAATAATTTCTTTATGCTCATACATTGTCTTGTTAATGTCCTTTATTTCTTTATGCATACGTACCTTTTTCTCCTTGAATTGATTTAGGAGATTTATTTGAACATCTTTGATTAGTTGCTCCATCTTTTGGTCTTCTCTATAGTTTTAGCTTGTTCTTTGGCTGTGCTATATCTTCCTGTTTATTAGTGTGATATGATTTTTTTGCTGATGTCTAGGCATCTGATCTTCTTGGTGAAGTTTGGTTTCTCTTGTCTAGGATTTTCTTTTAGATTGGCTTTGTCTTAAAGCTCTTCTTTGATGCTTGGACTAATCTATCCTAGACCTTTAGAATAACACATATTTAACTGTTCAGGTTTCTCAACTCTTCTTCATCTGATTCTTACCCTGGATATGTGGTGCAATTTATCAGATTGCACTTTTTGTGCAGTTGTTTCACATCCTGGATAGAGCTTCCTTTTCTCTGTTTCTTCTAGAGGGAATCTTCATTTGTTATATGTTTTGGGGCAGACTTTTCTCTCCAGCCTCTATGATTTGTTTAAATTCTCTCCCTTACTCAGTGTCCTATTTTCCTTACACTTTTCATTTCTGAGGCCTGTCCCATCTCATGGCAGTCATTTTACCCACATCCATGCTTTTACCCTCTGTGAGGCTTTCTTGCCTCAGTTTTCTTCCCCATTATATTATCCTGCCTCAGTGAGCCTGATGGAGTCAAGCCAGAAAAGGGGGTTCACTTCGGAAAATTCCATTTTGCATTTAAGTGGTCTAGCCAACTGAAACTGGATTGGTCATAACAGTTCTTACCAGCCTTTTTATGGCATTTGCACCAACACCACCACCACCCATACATGCACATACATTAGGGCCCTTTTTACACAGCACTACTCAGTTACATGTATTATTCCTTGAGTCTCTGGGGATGTAGGACCCTGTGCCTGGGTATGTGTGGAGTTCTAACTGACTTCTGTGATTCAGTCTAGAGTCTCGGTCTGCAGTGAGAGGAACCTGAGTCCATGCTACCTCTGTGTGGCTCCTGAGCCATGTAAGACTGAGTGAGGGTAAGGGGAAGTGGGAACTAACTGGTAGTATGAGATGGACTTCTCCTACCTGAGATTTTTCTGTTTCTTCAATTCAGCATTTGTGGCATTGTTCTCCAGCCTGTTTCATTATTCAAAATTCAAAGTAAGTGGAATTTGTCCTTTTTCAACCTACTTTTCATTGTACTAAATTAATATGCCCACTGAACTGAGTACCCTAATCTCACTCCTTCCTCAGAAACTCTAAAGGTGGAAAGCTTTTCAGGGACAATGTAGTTTCACTCAACCTGCCCCAATATTATGAATGTGACCAGCAGTCTGACAGGAAACACCTAGAAGGTAAGAGGTTTATTTTTTATGTTTTCTCTTCCCACCCCTCAGCACAGAAGATAGCAGAAAGGACACAGCATATGAAAATAGGATAGGTTAGGTAAGTGTCACAAAGTGAGTGGAGAAGTTGGCAGTCAGAGCCCAGCTCAAAACTCAGTTGACTAAGCATGAAGAAAGTCAAGGCCAGTGAAAGAAGAGCTGTAGTTCAGTAGGGGTTCTATTACATCACTCCCCTATGTTACATACACACAGCCAAACCTTTCTCATATGCCATCTTTCAGTGATTTCAGTCTTTTTACCAGTATTTAGTCATGGAATACAGAATATTTCTGATGCAGATGCCCTCAGAAGTGTCTTCAGTAGTCAGCACCCGCACACATGTACTCTGGGCTGGTACTGGCCTTGCAGAGCTTTCACACATCCCACCAACCCATTGATTCTCACAGATATTAGTTAAATCTTCTGAATATATTCCTTGGCTATAGGGTCTTCCTTGCTTAAACACCAAAGTAGACAAATCACTGTGCACACACTGGTGAGACTCAGCCAGTCACACAATAGGTCATGTGGTTCTTGGCCCACTCCTGCCTAAAAACTCAGATACTTGGGATTATATCTGTTCCCATAGGTGAGATTGTGACTATTTCTTAAGAGATTACATTCTGCATATGAACAATTTAAAAGTAGTGAGATGTCTGGAGGAAATGTAGAGGGGCCCATAGTTTTCTAATCCTCACCTTCTATGCCTTCTTTCTCTTTCCTTCTTCCCCTTCATTAATAAGTGAGTGACCTGTACACATGAATACCTCCAGCTGCAGGTCAAGGAAAGAAGAGATGTCTCAAGGTTGACTATGTTGAAAACTACCACCTGAACAAAGAAAGGAGGGTATTGGGATAAATTTTAATGAATCAGTATTCCATCCACAATAAATGGTGCCACTTAAAATGATTTCAAAGAATGAAAGAAATGCAGTTTGTAATTTTGTGTGACTAATGGGGCCACTGAACTGCATGATATGAAATAATTCACATAGAATAAACACCACCTTTACAACCTGGCATCCAAGGCACTTCATGGCCTAGATCCTTTCTCTCTTTCCAGCTTCACTATTTACTACATCACCTATTCTGCACCCTATGCTCCAGGTCATTTCCCTCAACATTCCTAGTTGCTTTATAGCTCTTGGTTTTTGTACTTCCTGTTCCCCCTGCATGAATGAGTGTCCTTCAGCAACATTTGCTAAGTGAAATGTAGTCATATTTCATGAATTACTTGAACACATAATTTCTGATGTCTTTTTCTTAGTATCCTAACTTGATCAGCTGCTTGTTTCTTTATATTCACATGATTTTTATCCTTCTATTATAGTATTTAGCGCCATATCTTGTCCTCTCATAATGATGTCTTCTCTTTGAATGGTTCAGTGGCAAGAGCTGTGAGCTCTGATTTCTCTCTGCATCCTAGACTTTGCCCAGCACAGATGAGATTACTTCTTGGGCAACAAGAAGTGTTTGTCAACTGACTGGGTGACTTAGAGAGGTAGTGTGGGCCTGGGTCTTTTCCTCTCAAACCAGGAAGAGAGGGAGCTATCAGTTTGGTCTACAGAAGCACAGGAGAGGATGGGAGCAGTTCACTCTTATCACCATTTACTCAGATGATTTGGCTAATGCCTTAGTGAGGTCAGGAGTTTGCCTCCCATTGTCTACAAGAGGAACCTGAGAAGGGAAGTGGTAGGTCCCCTTAGGTCCACAGCCAATCAGCATCGGATCTGTGCTCCTGATCCAAGACCCTGAACTTCTAGCCACATTCCCCCTGCCCTCCACATTGTACTTTAAATTTGAATAATAATTGCAGCTCAGGCCTGACCTGAACACAGAAAGATCAGAGGTTTCTCCAGATGTTGCTTCAAGCAGTCAGGGTCCAAATCATGGCCTTAGGTATTGTCCAGCATGAGCCTATTGACTTTGAGAGGATATGGTAAAAAGAACAAGACCCTCCTAGGATTCAAGCATCTGTCCCTAATCAGTCTCAGGACAATGAGTAGGATTTCTCTCCTGTCAATGAGCTGTATGTTTTTTTTTAAATATCCGGGGGAAACCCTTAGAGGAGCAACAGGTGCTGGGAAGCCTTCTTATTCCAGTTTTATTAACATTTACTTCTGGGAAATGAGGGAAGTGGATAAGATTCTCTTTCCTCTGGACCCCTCATTTTTGAAACAAACTTAAAGACACAGGGAGGTAATGGTGGTATGTAGTACCCATGTGCTATGCACCTTATAGGCTTTTCATAATGCTCTAATCACACAATGGGCAAAGGAATACTTGTTAAGTATAATGGGATATGAAAGTATAAATAGGTTATTATAAATCAGCAAGTAAATGTTACTGTTGCAAGAAAATGCAGATCAGAAATAATATTAAGTGTAAAAGTCAGAAACAGGTTTAATATTTGCAGATATTGCAGCTGTCCAATAAGCTTGTCCATGCTGTGATATGAATTTTAAGAGAGTTTAGTGCTGTATTTTGGGGGTGGGCCTTTTTTTAAACATATTTTTATTATGAAATACAACAAATGCAGAAAAGTGATAAATTTCAAAATACAGTTTAGCAAGCACTGGAAGAGCAAATTTTAAATTATTGTTTAACAAATAATTACAGAGCAAACACTTGTCTAAGGTACAACATTGCTGACACCATAGAAGCCTCTTTTGTATCGGTTTCTGATCACAACCTCTTTTCTCAGAGATATTTGGGCAATGACCATTCTAATTTCTTCATGCTGTAAAGAGTGTCAACATTATGGGAAGGGGAATAAACTGGTTGATGTTCTTGGAGAGACTGGTACCTCTAGGTTTCAGAGCTTATCTGGCATAGGAACAATCTGCAGGTTGTAGGTTTCTGAAAAAAATAAACTTAATAAGTAAAACTTTTATAGAGTCTTAGATAGAACCCAGGGTATTCACTAGGGTTTTCAGGAATACTGTCAGTTGGGCCTTGGCACACCACGGCAATTTGAAATATCTGGTTCCAGGATCACCTCTTGACTCTATTTGAAATCTCTTAGCTACTGAAACTTTATTTTGTTTCATTCTTTTTTCCCTCTTTTTGTCAAGAAAGCATTTTCCATTCCATAATGCCAGGGCCAGGTTCATCCCTGGGAGTCATGACCCATGTTGCCAAGGAGACTTACACCCCCAGGAGCCATGTCCCATGTAGAGGGAAAGATAGTGAGTTTATTTGAAGAGTTGACTAGAGAGAGAGACCACATCTGAGCAGCAAAAGAAGCTCTCTGGGGGTGACTCTTGGGCATAACTATAAGTAGGTTTAGCTTTGCTATTATAGAAATGAGTTTCATAAATGCAAGCCTCAAGATTGAGGGCTTGGGGCGGGCCACAGTGGCTCAGCAGGTAAGAATGCTTGCCTGCTGTGCCCGAGGACCCGGGTTCGATTCCTGGTGCCTGCCCATGTTAAAAAAAATAAAAAAATAAAAAAAAAGATTGAGGGCTTGGCTTATTAAAATGGAAGTTCTTATTGCTTGAAAGAATATCAGGAATTCCCTAGGTGGGGAAATTTTAAAGTTCCATATTTTTTTCTCCATTCCCTCAAAGGACTTTGCAGATACTTTTTTTTATTTTCTGCCCAAAATACTTTAGAATGTGCCAGGGTATTACATTAAGCTATACAAAATCACAAGATCTCATTCCCTATTCTAGGCTCCATGTAATTAAAATTAAGTTATTTAAATAAACTGGCCAGAGTGGTTAAATTAGATACTATGCTACAGAAAATTTAAATTTTGGACAAGATTTAAATGTAAATTTTGGACATCTCTTCCTTTGGTCTCACACAGAAGTTGAAGTTTTAAAATACAGACAATATTATGCTTTCCCCTATATTTAGATTTCCCTTTGTCCTAACCGGATTGGCTTCATTCATATCCCTAATTAAAGTCTGTTCTCCTTTTCATCTTCTTTAACAGTTGCTGTATGGAGTAATGCTGACTTTCAGAGCTGTAGAACACTAACTCTGAGTTTTAGATGTCACACGAGCACTCAGAAGTTCCAAGGAACTACCAGGTTATACATATAGAGCGCAGCATCTCAGAATTTAGAAATAACAGTTAAAACTCAGGAATAAATATGACTGCTGTAAGAGGTTACTATTTGGGCCTTAATTTTTGTATAACTCTTTTCTAAAGGATATCATACAATATTTGTTCTTTTGTTTTGGCTTATTTATTTCATTCAACATAATGACCCCAGGGTTCTTAGACCTTGATGCCTCATGAATTCATTCCTTTCAGTAGCTGCACAATCTTCCATCGTATATATAAACCACAGTTCATCCTTCCACTCTTCAGTCCATGGACCCTATGGCCTCCTCCATCCATTGGTAATCATAAACAATGCTGCCTTAAACATCAGTGTACAAATCTTTATTCATGTCCCTGCTTTCATTTCTTCTGAATATATTCCTAGTAACAGGATTGTATGATCAAATGTAGACCCTATATTTAGCTTCCTGTGGATCTGCCACACTACCCTCCAGAAGGGCTGCACCATTCTACTTCACTACCAACACTGAATAGGTATAACTTGGTCCACATCTTCTCCAGCACTTGTGTCTTTCTGTTTGTTTATTTATTATTTGAATCTGAAGATTTTATTACAATATATTTGCATACCATATATTCTATCCAATGTAAGCAATGTCTCACAGTATCATTACTTAGTTGTCTAATCATCATTGATTTTAGACAATTTTCGTTGCTCCAAAGAGAAAAATATCAGACATACATATGTTCACAGACACAGAAAAGAAAACCCAAAAGACCCCATATTCCTTATCCTCCCCCCAATTATTTACCCCTAGTTTTGGTGTGGTAATAATAAGATATTACTGTTAAATATAGTCCATAGCATGCAATAGGTAATTTTTCCCATAAACCAATCTATTATTAACTCTTCATACAAGTGTCATATATTTGTAGTAGTTCATGCAAGAACTTATTTGTTTGTAGTGTTAATTGATGAGAGACATGACTTTAACCAAACACTTTCAATTAGATTCTTCTTCAATACAATACTTATAATCCCAATAATGAACTAGCATCACCTCTATCCATTCCCAAAGACTTAAGTTCAGCCTCGTTAACAATTGTGTACATATTAAGTAACTGTTCCCCCCTTTCTAGTGGAAACTTATCTCTAGGTCCCCTATATTCTACATATTAAGATTCTGAGTTTACACTTTCTAGGTGGTTCTTATTAGTGAAATCATACAATATCTGTCCTTTGTGCCTGGTTTATTTCACTCCGCATTATGTCCTCAGGGCTCATCCGTGTTTTTCACATGCTTCAGGACCTCATCCCTATTCACTGCTGCATAATATTCCATCATATGTATATACCACATTTTGCTTATCCAATTCTCTGTTGATAGACACTTGGATTGTTTCTATCTTTTGGCAATTGTGAATAATGCTGCTGTGAACATTAGTGTGCAAATGTCTACTCATGTCACTGCTTTCAGATATTCTGGGAATATACTGAATAGCAGAATTGCTGGGTGATAGGGTACCTCAATATTTCATTTTCTGCAGAACAACCAATCTGTCTTCCATAGTGGCTGTACCATTTTGCATTCCCAACAGCAGTGAATACATGTTCCAATATCTCTACATCTTCTTCAACATTTTTAGTTTCCTGTTTGCTTAATTACAACCATTCTTATAGGTGTGAGATGATATCTCACTGCAGTTTTGATTAGCATTTGGGGGGGTGGGCCTTTTTATCCATTGGTAGTTTAAGTTCATTAACATTTTTAAAACCTGAACCTGTAACTGGTTACCTTTGAAGATATACTGAGAATGCATGCATGAGAGTGAAAGCACCACAAAGGAAAACAAAGTCACAAAATGAAAACAATAAATCTATATACTGATTATATCATTTGAATATGTGGATTGAGAGATGTGGATCTATGGATCTAGGCCCCTTCTTCCTTTGTTCAACTGTGTTAACCAATAAGTTGTGATTTTTTCTATCACTTACAAACAAAAAGATTTTGAGTAATGTATTTTCTTTTAGTTTTCTCTTTAATTCCCTGACACATTAAGAACCAGTAGGTGAAATGTCAGTTTGTTAATTCAAGAAATAGAAAATTGTTAACTGGATTCATAGGTGATTAGGGTTTTAAGCACATACAAATAAGTGCCCTGGGTGAGAAAATAGGAATAGAATTCCAAAACGTCATGGGCCTTGGGGATTACCTAGTTCACCTCCTCATTCATACAGAGTATGAAGCAGGTACAAAGAGAGAAAGGAATTTAATGTAACATAGTAAGGTTCCACAGGAATCAAGCCTTAAACCAATATTTCTGTACTCCAAGACCAACCTACACTCCATCTCCTTTTTTCCTTCATTTTTTTAAGGAAATAAAATGTTAAAGATACATTTGTAACCATTATTGTATCTGTTTCTTATTTTCCCCTTTGCTCCTGGACTGTTTGTCCTTCCTACTCATGTTTATAGTTTCACCACGTGTCCCCCATATATTTATAAAATTGTTTTTATATGTTTTAAAACTTTACCTAAATTGTGTACTCTATCGATTCTTATGTATTCTGCTTTTTAAACTAATTTTTGTGTCCTTTCCATGTGGATATAGAAGGTTCCATGGCATGGGATAGTATAGGCATACTACAATTTATGTATTCTGAAAGGCTAGATATTTAGGTCATTTTCAGGTTGAGGGTTTTTTTTAGCTATGAAATGCTGCAATAACTATCCTTCCATATGTCTCCTTCACATGTGAGTTTCTCTGATGCATATGCCTGGAATTGCTAGCTCATAAGGAAAGAACATCTTCAATTGTACTAGCTAATGCCAAACTTCTCCTCAAAATCATTATTATATGTGTGCCAGGTGGAAACAATATCTACCTTGAGTACTTCACAGGTATTGGTTAGGATTCAGAATAAGAGTGTGGAAATATTTGTGAAGTTGTAAACAGAGCTGTCCTATAAATTGTGAGGACCATCTTTAAGGCAGCATGTGGGTGCCTTGGTAACAGTAAAACACAGATGTTAGGTAGATTTGAGTGAGAATGGACAGAGTATGGTTTATTGTGTACCTGGTAGTAATAGTTTAGGGAAATGCTTGGTTATTCTTTCATTAAAGCTGTGAGACAATTGCATCTGAAATATTGTTGAAGGCTGGGTTACAGTTGCTGTCTATGAATTTGTTTCAAAATTAAAATATTGTTAAATATAGTGAAAAAGTTAGTGCTTATTAGTCCAAATTTTCATTTGTAATTGTTATTGTTGTTATTCTATATGTTATAATATATGTAAACTAAAAAGAAGTATGGCACAATGAAAAGAGCAATTTACCACTGGAGGATTTGCTGTGAAACCAGGCTTCTTTGGTCCTCAGATATATGACTAAACAAGTCATTTTTCTGTTCAGTCTGTTTCCTCAGCTGTAAAATGGAGATGATGATAATGCTAGCTCACAGGTTGTTACATTCCATCACTGGGGTTCAATACCTTTTTTTTTTTCACATGAGCAGGCACCTGGAATTCAACCTGTGTCTCTGGCATGGCAGGCAAGAACTCTGCCACTGCACCACCATTACCTGCCCTCAATACTTGTTTTTAACTCTGAATTTAAGATCTTTCTTACATAAAAGTCTGTCTGTCTTGTAAATAGCCTGTCATGACTGAATGACAGGCCTTCATTTGGCTCCTAGAAAGTAGCAGTTTTCAAACTTTAGTGTGCAGCATAATCACCAGAAGGGCCTGTTAAACGTAGATTACCATGGCCCACCCCAGAATTTCTGATTTAAGTCTGGTGTCATAGACAGAATGATTATCCCCATTCCCTGGACTTGTGAGTGTGTTGCCTTGAAAGGCAAAATGACACTGAAGTTGTGATTAAGTTAAGGATTTTAAGATGGGGATACTATTCTGGATTATCCAGTTAGGCCCCATATAATCACAAGAGTCCTTAGAAGAGGGAGTCAGGAGGGTCAGAGTCAGAGAAAAGAGGTAAAGATGAAAGTAGAGATCAGAGAGAGAGATTTGAAGATGCTATACCTCTAGACTTGAAGATAGAGAAAGGGGCCATGAGACTAGGAATTCAGGTAGCCTCATCAATGTAGAAAAGGCAAGGAAATGGATCTTCCCTAGATGGTCCAGAAAGAATGCAGTTCTGGCAACACCTTGATTTCAGGATTTCTGGCCTCCAAAATAACAAAGTAATAAATTTGTGTTTATTGTAAAG
>PVIY010049519.1:0-16685 GCA_004026745.1 Myrmecophaga tridactyla | reverse complement strand
AAATAAATAAATAAATAAATAAATAAATAGGAACTCCTCAAATTAAACACTTTTGTGCATCAAAGAATCAGATAAAGTTCTAGTATCCAGAATATATAAAGAGATTGCTCAACTCAACAACAAAAAGGCAGACAACTCAATTACAAAATGGGCAAAAGACATGAACAGACACTTCTCAGAAGAGGAAATTCAAAAAGGCACATGAACGCATGCTCAACTTCACTGACTATTAGGGAAATGCAAATAAAACCACAATGAGATATCATCTCACACCCACCAGAATGGCCATTATCAATAAAACAGAAAGTGACAAGTGCTGGAGAGGACGTGGAGAAAGAGGTACACTTTTAACACTGTTGATGGGAATGTAAAATTGTACAACCACTGTGTAAGGCAGTTTGGCGGTTCCTCAGGAAGCTAAGTATAGAATTGCCATATGATCCGGCAATACTATTGCTAGGTATCTACTCACAGGACATGAGGGCAAGGACACAAACAGACATTTGCACACCAATGTTTATAGCAGCATTATTTACAAATGTGAAGAGATGGAAACAGCCCAACTGTTCATCAACGGATGAGTGGCTAAACAAGCTGTGGTATATACATACCATGGAATATTATACAGCTGTAAAACAGAATAAAGTTATGAACTATGTAACAACATGGATGGACCTTGAGGACATTATGCTGAGTGAGATTATCCAGAAACAAAAGGACAAATACTGTATGATCTCACTGATATGAACTAATATTAGTGAATGAACTTGGAGAATTTCAGCTAAGAACAGAGACCTATTCAGGAGATGGAGATAGGATAGATATTGCATAATTGGAGCTGAAGTGATAAAGATTGTGCAACAGGACTGATTATAAAAATTCAGAAATGTATAACACAATACTACCTAACTGTAATACAATAATGTTAGTACACTGAATGAAGCTGAAGGTGAGAATAATAGAGGGAGGAGGGTTGGGGTACAAATGAAATCAGAAGGAAAGATAGATGATAAAGACTGAGATGGTATAATCTAGGGATGCCTAGAGTATACAATGATAATTACTAAATGTAGAAATTTAAAAATGTTTTTGCATGAAGAAGAACAAAGCAATGTCAATATTGCAGGGTGTTGAAAATAGATGGTAATTCATATTTTAAAACTTTAACTGATGTGTGAGACTAAAGCAAAAAATGTTTATTTGGTACAAAATTTATAATTTGACTAGTGCTTTTCCTAATATAACTTATGTGGACAGCTTAATTGAACACCGTTATACTTGGAAACTTGAGTAGGGCATGAAATTTTGTAGGTTTGTCCAGAGTGATGCCCCAATAAATCCCGGAGTGATTTGAACAGTGTATAAAAAAGTATTTGCAAAGTTCCCTTGGGGGAATGATGAGAAAGGGGGAAAATTCAACTTCCCCATTTGGAGAATTCCTGATATTCTCACAAGCAGTGGGGACAACAAAAAAAGCAATAGGCTGAGCCCTCAATCTTGGGGTTTGTTCATATGAAACATCCTAACAAAGGATAGGCCAAGCTTACTTAAAATTAGGCCTAAGAGTTACCCCCAGAGAACCTCTTTTTTTTTTTTGGCTCAGATGTGGCCTCTCTCTCTCAGCCAACATGACAAGCAAACTCACTGCCCTCCCCCTCTCTATGTGGGACATGACTCCCATGGGTGTAAACCTTCCTGGCAATGTGGAACAGAAATCCTAGAAGGAGCTGGGACTCAGCATCAAGGGATTGAGAAAACCGTCTAGACCAAAGGGGGTAAGAGAGAAATGAGACACAGTGGAGTGTCAGTGACTGAGAGATTCCAAACAGAGTTCAGAGGTTATCCTGGAGGTTATTCTTATGCATTATATAGATATCACCTTTTTAGATAAGGTATATTGGAGAGGCTGGAGGGAGGTGCTTAAAAATATAAAGGTGTATTCCAGTAGCCATGTTTCTTGAAGATGATTGTATAATGATATAGCTTTCACAATGTGACTGTGTGATTGTGAAAACCTTGTGTCTGATGCTCCTTTTATCTATGGTACAGACAGACAAGTAAAAATTATGATTAAAAATAAATAAATAATAGGGGGAGCAAATGTTAAAATAAATTTAGTAGATTGAAATGCTAGTGATCAATGAAAGTGGGTGGTAAGAGGTATAGGAAAAAAGGGGAAACAAAGGCTAAAATATATAGGGTAGATGGAAGTACTAGCAGTCAATGAGAGGGGAGGGGTAAGGAGTATGGTATGCATAAGTTTTTTTCTTTTTTCTTTTTATTTCTTTTTCTGAATTGATGTAAATGTTCTAAGAAATGATCATGGTGATGAATATACAACTATGTGATAATATTGTGAGTTATTGATTATATACCAAGAATGGAATGATCATATGGTAAGAATGTTTGTGTTTCTATATTATGTTTAAAAAAATTTTTTTAAAGACATAAACTAATGAAGATGGTGATATTTCTACTGACCTTACAGATATAAAAAGATTATAAGACAATACTAAGAATAATTGTATGCCAAAAAAATTGATAATCTAGACTGTTCTAGCCTGCTAGCTGCCAGAATGCAATATACCAGAAACGGAATGGCTTTTAAAAAGGGGAATTTAATAAGTTGCTAATTTACAGTTCTAAGGCTGAGAAAATGTCCCAATTAAAACAAGTCTATAGATATGTCCAATCAAAGGCATCCAGGGAAAGATACCTTGGTTCAAGAAGGCTGATGAAGTTCAGGGTTTCTCTCTCAAGTGAGAAGGCACATGACGAACACAGTTAGAGTTTCTCTCTCATCTGGAAGGGCACATGGCAAACTCGGCATCATCTGCTAGCTTCTTCTCCTGGCTTCCTGTTTCATGAAGCTCCCCTGAAGGCATTTTATTTTCCTTCATCTCCAAAGGTCACTAGCTAGTGGACTCTGCTTCTTGTGGTGATGTCATTCTGCTCTGCTCTCTCTGAATTGCTCTCTTTCTCCAAAATGTTTCCTCATTTATAAGACTTCAGAAACTAATCAAGACCCACCCAAATGCGTGGAGACATGTCGTCACCTAATCCAGCTTAACAACCACTCTTGATTAAATCACATCTCCAGGGAGATGATCTGATTATGGTTTCAAACATACAGTATGAATAGGGATTATTCTACCTTAATGAAATGGGATTTAGATTAAAACATGGCTCTTCTAGGGACATACATCCTTTCAAGCCAGCACATGGACAAAATGGAAAATTTGTAGAAATTCAAAAATCACCTAATTGACTCTAAAAGAAATAATCACAAAATAACTATAACAAGTACATAGATTGACAAATATCCAATAACTTTCCACCAAGAAAAAGCCCAGGACAAGAGGGCTTGTGAATTAACACCAATACTTTTTAAATTCTTCCATCAAATTCATGAGGCAAGAACATTACCTAATTCATTATATAAAATTAGCATTATCATAATACCAAAGCCAGAGAAAACATCTCAGGGTAGGGAAATTACAAATCAATTTCCCTATGAATATAGAGAAAAAAAACTCATGAACACATTTTTTTGTTACCAAAATTATTACCAATCAGGATAAAATACAATATTAAATATATTATTTGCTATGACCAAGTGAGATTTATTCCAGGAGTGCAAAGGTCATTCAAAACACAAAAACTGATCAACATAATGCACCACATATATAGAACAAAGGAAATTAAAACATGACCATTTTACAAGATATAGAAGAGCTTTTAGCAAAATCCAGCATGCTTTCCTGACAAAAACACCAAGAAAACTATAAATAGAAGGGCACTGAATTGATTTTTAAAAATATTTTACCACCTTTATATGTAATCCTGAAAAATGAAGTATAATTTTGAATATTTTAAAATTTAATATAAACTAAACCAATTTTAGTACATTTTCTCCATCTTGTTTCCCTTTCTTGACTTTTTTCTCGTGATAGTATTCCAATTTTTTAAATTAAATTGTAGTTTATTTTCATGTCTTCATATGGCATAGCATGAATGAAAGCAAATTACTCAACATTCTCCTGTTGGTGGACATTTGGATTGTTTCCAGTTCTTGACAGTCATGAACAATTCTACCACTATTGATACATAAATGTCCTGGCACTAATTGACATAGATTTTATTAGGGCAGCCTATAAGTACAACTCCTAGAGCAAATGGTTAGCTAGTCTCAAAATATATGAGGTAAAGCAAAACCATTTGCCAACTGGGTTGTATTAATTAAAATCCTCCCATGATAAAAAAGATATTAACCTATGATATATTTGAAATTTTTCCTTTAATATTTTGTTCTATGACAAACCTGGATTTTATTTTTCTATATGGGTGGCATTTTACATAAAGTTTATTGATTATTTTTTGTGTACACATTCAATTAACTCCATACATGCAAAATTAGCTTATTCTCCAACTTTTATATATTGCCTTAATTGTCTTGCAAGTAGTTACGCATCTATAGCTCTGTTTTTGGGCTGTCTATTCTGTCCATTGTATTGCTTTTCATCAGTTTTACATGTAAAAGTTATCTCAATTACTGGAAGTAGAACCAATTCATCATCTTTTACTATTAAGGCATATCTTGGATTTTTTTTATTTTTGCTAGTGCATTTGCCTTTCCAATTGATGCAATGTCAATTTTCACTAAAAAATAAACACAACTAACTAGTAGAATTTAATTTACTCTATAAATTAAATGAAAAATATCAGTCATGTCCACATACTTGGAAGAAATTACTTAACTTTGCAGTTCCCTTTCTGACATAATTCAAACATCTGTTGATAAAATTATCAAGGCCCAAGGTTGAATCATGGTTGCCATTTTGTTGAATTTTAATGGCAACTTTTACTCTGCATTAGAGATTAGAATATTTTTGTATATATTTCATATTTTTATATCTCCTTTCTCACTTTTCCTGTTTCATATGTGATTTAGGACTTTGTAATTATTTGTGCATTTATCATTTTATATATCTTATAAATGATACTTTATCATGTACATGTGAAAATATATTATTTAAATCTGTGATTTGCCTATTTTTATTGACTTTTCTTTTTTTTTTTTTTTAATAGGGGCAGGCACCAAGAATCAAACCCAGTCTCTGGCAT
The DNA here is from genome assembly GCA_004026745.1 of Myrmecophaga tridactyla. NCBI lineage: Eukaryota > Metazoa > Chordata > Mammalia > Pilosa > Myrmecophagidae > Myrmecophaga > Myrmecophaga tridactyla. Next base: position 11,561 of record PVIY010049519.1, on the reverse strand, counting down.
GGCAGGCGAGAACTCTGCCACTGAGCCACCATTGCCCGCATTTATTAACGACTTTTAAAAAAGAGAATTTAATTTTATAAAATAATATTTCTCAAAAATTTTCTTTAAGATTAATGCTTTATTGTCCAGTTTATGAATGTGTTATCTAAACAATGATAATTAAGATATACTCTTATACTGGCATTTAGAAAATGATTTTGAGATTTCATATTACACATAAAATTGCCACCATTTGATTTCATTGAATGATGCAAAATATTTGTTAGTTCATTCTTTGTTAAAATGGGTTCTTAATAACCCCAGTATGATGAACTGAAAAGTCTATTTCTCAATTTATGACTATGATTTTTAAAATATTTTTTTAATATAAATGCAAGAAAAGTTCCCAATTTGCTACTTTATTCAATTAATCTATTCTATAACATTGTAATTCAAAACTTTTCCTTCATCTGCTATTCTTTGTTTTTAATATTCTACATAAATAATGAATAAATGCATGTATGTATACATAAACACATAAACCTTGAGATTCATCTAGAAAATGGAGAAATATGTATTCAAGAAAATTTAATAAACCTCTTTAAGAATAGCAAGAGTTTAGAGCATGTGAAAGAAGACATAACCTCACTTCCCCAAGGCTGAATTTGATTGAACATTCTCTACTTCAGGCTTTTGTGGCCAAAAAGATAGGACTCCCTCAACTCCCAGATCACAAAGAAGGGCAGTGGGATCTCCACAGGTAGTGCAGATCAACAGCATTTCCCATCTAACTATAGCTCCAGGTTGTGGAAACTCTATCTAAGGCAAGGACAGCTAAGACCCTAGGATCTCTTTTCTTCCACTCATAAGGTGAAAGCTATAACTTAAAAGAAAGAGTAGACTGAGATACTTGTTCTCCTTTGCTTCTGTTTGCTTATAGGTCAAATATTCTATACTGGCAGGAGCAAGATAAGAAGTCACTATCTTACCACTTTTGTCCAATATCCATTTCCTAAAGCATTGTACTCCCTCTGAAGTAAAATGGCTGCCTTCTCTACTCTCACATCCAGAGAAGTGGTACAGTTTTTGCCCTGGGGGAAAGGCAGGCATTAATAACAAGAAGCTTTAGGCTCTCCCAAAGGAGTACATAATCATTATTTAGAGTGTAAGGAAAGTCAAGCACAAGGATGCTGTAAATAAGAATATAGATATTGTGGATAAAAATCAGATCCTGTGGTTAACAATTAGAGAAGACTGGAATGTCTAAATGATCCACACTTAGAACAGTAGATATGCTAGAAATTTAGTGGAGAAAACAAACTGTTAAGAAGAAATCTCCTGCCCTTTTGAGGATGTGGAGAGAGCCACAGAGCCAAGAGGCTGAGTGTCCACCAGCCAAAGACCTCTGGAGATGAAGAAGGAGAACATCCCCAGGAAGCTTCAAGAAGCAACAGGTCTGGAGAGGAAACTAAAAGATGTTGCCATGTTTGCTGTGTGCCCTTCCAGTTGAGAGATAAATCCTGAACCTCATCAGCCTTCTTGAACCAAGCAAAGGAAATTCGACACAGAAAGAGAAACTACAGTGAACCAGCCCAAAACTGGAACCTGGAAGAAAAAGAAGATGCTACTATGTACACCACCATGTGACAGAAAAGCCAAGGGACCCAAGATTGCCAGCCAGTGAGAAGATACCAGCCCCAAGAGAAAGAAAGCCTTCTAGACTCTGAAATTGTGAGCCAATACATTTTGGTTGTTAAGCCAACCCACTGTTTGGTATTTGCTTTAGCAGCTAAGAAACTAATGCACATTGCCTATACCACAATTTATTTAGGCATTCCTCTATGGTTGACAAATTTTTGTTATTAAAAACAATGATGCAATGTACATCATTGTATTCATTTTCCTGGGAGCTAAGGCAAGTGTTTCTCTGGAAAGTGGCATTGCTGGGTCACAGTGTATATGTTTTAAAATTTTAACAGACACTGCCAAGCTGCCCTCCCACCCAATGAGTACTTTCATCATGTTTATGCCTGTTATATACTACAAAGAGTTGGTTATTACAAAGCAAGAAATCAATGTTAGGTGTTTGGGCAGCTAAAGTTGAGTGAGCTGAGGAATTATATAAATTAGTGTCTTTCTTGCCACCTAAACCAAAAATACCCAGGGCCCCTGTCTCAGAGAAACCTGGCCCAGCACAGTAACTAAGCCTTGGTATCCAGACTAGCCATTTCAGTCACCACTTAAATGGTCCAAAGAAACCAAGATACCATTATGAAGCTCCTTCTCTTCCTTCCTCCAATTTTCTAGCTATGGTGACAAACTTTTGGATTTCAGGGAAAAGTCAGTGTTTATAACTAATTATTCACATATGTTCCTATTGTGCTGTTTGTATCACAGTGTGGAGATTCCCCCTAAATCCTTGCAGGGGTTTTTTTTTTTTTTTCACTCCCTGATGAAAAAGAAAATAGGTTTCAGAGAAGTACTAGATAGTGGGTACACTCAAGGAAGAGGTTCTTACTAAATGGGTGGTCCTAGGTGACAAAGGAACCCCCTCTTCTTCCTCATGCTTCATTTCCTTTTCTTCCTTAGGCTCCTGCAGTATTTAAGGAAGCTGGACTAGATATTCTATATTATCCTTTTCAACTCTTGGATTCTGTATTTCTTCTCTCTCTCTCTCTCTCTCTCTCTCTCTCTCTCTCTCTCTCTCTCTCTCTCTCTCTCTCTCTCTCTCTCTCTCTTTCTGTTTAGCTGATACTACACATGGTAGCTTTTATCACTTGAAATGTCCCTACTCTCTACTTCCATCCCCCTGAAATCTCTCTATGGCTAATTCTTACTCATTTTTTCAAAGTCTAACTCAACTATCACTTCTTCCAATAAAAACTGCCCTGAAGTCCCAAGCTGGAAGGAATGCTCTTTTGCTAACTTCCACAGCTTGCTATCTATTCCCCTAATATGGAGAACATTCCAATCTACCTTGCTATTACACTTTTTACTGGCAGGCTGTAGCTTATATCTTTAAGTCATTCTATAAATTTCCATCCAATGTAAAGGTTAGATTCTATTAATCACAGTTCCCAAGTTCTAAATATATTATGAAATTCTTTCATCAGAAAAGAGAAGAGTTAAGTCTCAAACATTCTTCTCTTTTTTTTGTTTTTATTATAAGTAAATACATAGTAATGTGTACAAACTTTTAGGCTTTGAGCCATCATAGCACATATTTTAAAAATTCTTTATCCTAAGTTCTCCCATGCAAAATTATATAAAGGGTATGCACCACCACACAATAAAGAAAAACCAGAATGATATCCTCCTTTTTAAAAAATCAACAATTGTATTGCAAAACCAAATTCCTCTGGAAAATATTACTGATCTTTTGGAGGCTTAACATTTCAAACAAGCAATGACTGATGCTCTAATTGAACAATATAAAATACTAAACTTAATCTTAAGTATAATTTATACTAAAGGTATTATTTCCGAGTAGCTTACTGCAAACATGCCATGCCACAGTACTGCATCCTTCTTAAAGTCTAAAACATTTGCTACTGTTTTCCCTAAAATAGAAAAAATAGGAAAGAAATACAAGAAAATCATCTTTAGTGTTAAACAGAAAAATGGTCTTACTTGTTTCCACTATAACAAATGAATTGGTGCTTTGAAAGTAATGGCTAAAATTTCTCAGGCTCTTTAGATTGCTTGAGGGCCCCTTCAATTGAAGGGGGACTGACGAAAGGGTGACATGGTCACAGTACTGACAATGATTTAGAAATTTATTATGACTTAGGTATTGTCTTCCAAATGTTGGTATTTTTTCCTAATTATGAAAGGAACACATGTTATTTCAGAAACTTTGTAAATTTCAGAAAAATAAGTAAAAAATTCTTAGAGAAAATAAAAAATGTTAGTGTGAACATATATACATCCATGTATTGCATTTATCTACACACACATATATAGGCATATTTTCATATAGATAACTACTTAACATAAAATTGCAATACCCTACTCTATAATTTTTCCACTTGATATATTGAAACAACTTCCCATACCTTTAATATTGAAGAACATGATTTTTAATGCCTCAGGGTATAACCCATTATATGGATTCTTATAATTTAATCAGTCCCTATTGTTGGGCATTATAATGGCTCCCATTATATATTTTTCACCACACAAGAATGCTGCTCTACAAAGAACATGTATTGACTTGTTTCATCTCACAAAAGGAAAAAAGAATTAAAAATATTAATATTGCAAAGAACATTTTAAAGTAATTAGTCATTAGATAATATATATCAACATACCTAAAGTTCAACCATAAAGAATACTTTTTTGTGTTTTAATCTGTGCTTTTTGGTAACAATTTCTTTGACTCTAACTCCAAATGTATAGCTGTCTAGCTCCATATATACAACAGAAGATGGAGATATCTGGCATTCCTAGCAGCTAATAACATGTGGTTTTAATTTTTAAAAAAAGAGAAAGATCTCCTGTAGTCACAGCAAATTTCATACATTGCTCTCAAAAGCTCATTCCAGAAAAGGAGCTTGATAATAATTGGAACAGAGTGAGGAATAATTTATGTCTTAGAACACTGCCAGAAACATTACAAGAAATCTTGAGCAATTTAGTGGCACTAAACCTGTTTGTTTGTGTGTGATACTAATAAAGGCAGATTAGAAATACTAATACTAATAAACATAAGAGGTACAGTCACAGTTATCTTGGGGTAAGGGGGTTTAGATAGAATTGTACATACACAAGGTTGCATGCACTGAGAAGTGACATAGAAGCTGTATAGTCCACAGGCATACATTTCAATAAATTTTTCCAGTCAAGTCACCAAATAATTAGCAAGGGAAAAAACAACCTCATCAAGCATTAAAAAGGGAGTCAGTTGTTAGTATGAACAGTGACCATATTATATTATCTAAAATGTCTAGTTTCAGAAACCTTATGAGATGTGCAAATAATCAAGAAATATGGCCTTTAAGCATTCCCCACCTACCCACCCACACAGCAGATAACAGAAAATGCCCCTTAGGAGTCCAATATTTTGTATAGAGACCTTAAAGTAACCATTATAAATAGGTTCAAAGCATTCAAAGAGTTATAAGAATCACAGTTAAAGAATTACTGGAAGGTATGGTGAAAATTTACTATCACATACAACTACATCAAAAATCAATAAACAGTACTTTTGTAATTATTTTAATTTATAAAGAAAAAAGTGCTAATGTAAGTTAAGAAGTTGAAAATTATGAAAACCGAAATGAAAAAATCTGTAGAAGTACACGACAGTTTATTTAAGCTGGTATGAGTAATAATCAGAGAACTGGAATATATATTGATTATTATTAGGCAATTTGAAGAAGAGAGGAAAAACAATGAGCAAAAAGGAAAAGAGTGGGAAATGATTGGGAAATTATTAAGGGGATCAGCACATAATATATGGGAGTACCAAAAGTAGAGGGGAGACGGGAACAGAAAAAGTATTAAAAGAAATAGGTGGGAGTGCACGGGTGGTTCAGTGGTAGAATTCTGGCCTTTCATGTGGAAGACCCGGGTTCAATTCCTGGACCATGCACTCAAAAAAAAAAAAAAGAAAAAGAAATAATGGCTAACTTTTCAAATTTCATCGTAAACATTAATCAGTACATCTGCAAAACCCAGGGAATTCCAAATAGGATGAATACTATGCGATCCATACTTAGATATATTATAGTCCCACTTGCAAAAGCAATCAAAGACAGAATCATGAAAAGAACAAAAGAAAAGCATTCGATGAAAAACAAAGTACTTTCCCCGATATAATTATAGCAGACTTCTCATCAGAAATAAATGAGGCTAGGAGAAACTGGAATTGCATTTTCAAAGAACAAAAAAAAGTTTTAAAGTCAAACAAGGATGCTATACATAGCAAAATTATCTTTCAAAAATAAAAGCAACTTAGAATTAATCTCCACCATATTAAAATATTGAAAGTTATCAGTCTCAACATAACAACAAGAAAACTTGTACAATGAAAATCAGTGACTTCTCTAGGATTTATCAGAGAATTCTGGTATTGAATATATGAAAAAATAGGAAAAAACAGAGGATAATAGCTGATATTTAAGTACATGAAACAGAAGCTAAGGAGCCATAAACTTATTGGTACATTTTAAAAATTGCTGGAGCTGAAAGTGGGATGGCATGTAACTGGCAGACACATGGATGTGACAGGTACCCAAAACGTTCTTTCAGCGATGATTTGAGAATCATCGTATAATACAGAGCCTTTTCTACTAGTAAATTCTACTCTACAGAAAAAACAAAACCAAATAAATTGTTTATTAGAAAATTATTCCACATAGTACAAAGGCCTTTGTCAATTCCACAATCATTAGCCTTCCTAATATTATTTAAGGGGTGAAAAAAATCTAAACCCTTTGAAGACTGAGATAGAAGGATATAATTATATAATGCTTCCCCTCATCCACACATAAACACCTAACCTACAGGGCTTCAACTATTTCAACAGTAGATTACTACTGGAATATTACAAGGCATGGATTTTATCACAGAGATTCTTAGTAAGGCCAAAATAACAACTTGGGCAACAAAAACAAGAAATTCATAGTAATTTGAAGCCTTTGGCATAAACAGCTCCAGCAAAAGCTAAATACAGCTAACTTCTTAGCCAAATTAACATAAAACTTCACAGTAAAAGTCAATTTAAGGAAGGAGCTATTACTCAACACATAAAGATTGGTTTTTCTTAGTTTATCAGCATTGACATTGTGAATACTATACAATGGGTTGGCTTAAATGCAATAACTTATTGGCTCACAGTTTTAGAGGCCATAAGTTCCAATCAAAGGGTCAGAAAGGTATAGCCAAGGTCTCCCCACAGCTTAGCCAAAGACCCTACCATTTCTGAGCACCAGGCAGAAGGCTCTCTCTTTTGGACCAAATAAACCTTCTTCCCAAGCCTCTGCTTCCATGTTTATGCCCTTAAAGTCATTTTCCTTCACATTGTTCTTTCTCTTTCACTTTCAATCCTGGCCAGCATAACTTCTCATAAAAACTCTCAAAATACATGTTCGTTTGGGTACAAGTTATCAGACAAAAAATTTCCCACAGATGCTTTTTGTTATATTTCCAATTCCTCTCAGATGGCTGTCAAGATTCATGAGTCATATATATAATCTTCTTGCCAAACAGTTGTTCATCCAAACCCTTGTTTAATGTCCCCTCCTCTGTTAGCTCTTTTGTCCTGGACCTTAGGAAAGGCCCCAGTATTCAGTTGTGGTCCTAATTCCACAGAATGATACCTGGATAACATGAAAATTTTCCAAATCATCAATTGCTGGTCCTTTTGCCTTATCAATTCAGTCCTCAGTTTATCTGTTTCATTTCTCATTGTTCTATAAGGAGAAAGGATAAAGAGACCAGGCCTTTCACACTTAACTTGGAATTCTCCTCTGCTAAATATTCAAGAACATCACTTGTGGTTTTTGCCTTTCACCTGACATCAGACCAAAATTTTGTCAACTTTCCTGCCATTTTATAACTAAGATCACCTTTCATCTAGTTTCCAAAAAGAATGTTCATCATTTTCATTTATGCCCTTCACCAGAAGCTCCTTGAATGCCTATATTTCTACCAAGGTTTTCAACATGTTGTATGTATTTTCTAAGAAGACATACAGTTTCTCTACTACTCTTATTTCTGCACCCTCACAGGAAATGCATTTAATACCATTTCTCCTTTGATATCTGTTTCAAAGAAATCTAGGCTTTTCCTATCAGGTACCTGAAATTTCATCCAGCTTTGAACTTACCAATTCTAAGGCCACTTCCACATATTAGGTGTTTAATAACAGCACTCTACTTCTTGTACCAAAAACTGTCTTAGATTGCCAGATTCCATGACAAATACCACACAATCAGTTAATATCATCAAGTTTTTATTCACACATAGATTGAAAGGCCAGAAATTCCTAATCAAGATTTTGGCAAGTCTTTTGGAGTCTAGCATTTTGGTGCTGGTCTGCCATCATCTTTGGGATTCCTTGGTTTGCCTCTCTGCCTCCTGTTGCATGGTGATCATTCTCCTGTGTCTAATCCTCTGATTTCTGCTCAATGTTGCATCTAGGTCTCCAGTAATATGGCTTAACACCCACCCTTACTCAGTTGGCCTCACCTGAATAAGATCTTCAAAGATCCTATTCATAAATGGGTCACATCACATCATGATTCATTTTCACATAATAAGAGATACTTTTAACAATGGTTCATTCTAACAAGAATGCAAATTAAGTACATGACTTTTATTGATGGACATGACTCAAGCAACCATAGCTTTAAACAAAAAATTACAAGGAATGATAAGATGACAGAAAAAACACTATATACAGACAAGCAAGCATTAGCATACAATTCTGATATGATGAAGATACTGTTATTATCATAGAGAGATTTAAAAATTATTATTATGTTAATTTATATGGGAAACATAGAAATATAAAAGAGCATGTGGGTAATGTAAGCACAGAGACAAAAACTCTAAGAAAGAACTAAAAGCAATGCTACAAATTAAACAGAAAGAATGTCTTTCAAAATAAACCACACATGGATGAAGAAAATATTAAAACTTGAAGGTGATTTATTTGAAAATTCCTAAATTGAAATACAAAAAGTAACTTTTAAAAAGGAACAGAAAATCTTAGAACCGTGGAAAATTTTTGAAATGTTGACATGTAATTGGCTTTATAAAAACATGAAATATATTTTCAAAATATTTGCCATATAGTACAAAAGCCATGGTCCATATAAAAAGTATTCCATCACTAATGAATGTTAGAGAAATCATTTTTGAGAATATATATATATATTTTACTAGTATGTTCACAATAGAAATAGTCACAACATTCCAGAATGGAAATATCCCAAAAATCCATCACAAGTAATATGCTTAAGTAAATCTGTTATACTAATATAATGGAATACCACACAGCAATGGAAATGAATTAACTATTGCTAACAATAGCTACATGGATAAGTCTCACAAACATAACTAAAGTGAAAACTATGAGATACATAGGGCATATACAATAGGAATCTGTGTATACAATGTCCAAAACATGCATGCACAATCACCTCTTTACAAGTAGATATAGTATTCCTTCTTGGACAAAGAATAGTTAGTGAATCCAAGAGAAAAAGAAGAGAACTTTTCATGTGCTATTAATAGGCTATTACTAGGACAAAATTGTATAAGAGTTCATCTTATGATTCATGAACTTATAAATCATATTTTCTATATAAATCTATTTAAATCAGCTTTCAAACAATTGTTTACTTAAAAGCACGCAAACTCTTTAACCATGGACATCAAAGTTCAGTGATAAACCTAGTGTGGTAGTTATGTTCAGGTGTCAACTTGGCCAGGTGAAGGTGTCTAGTTTTGTTGCTGTGGACATGAGCCAATGGCATGCAAAGCTCATCAGTTGCTGATTACACCTGCAGTCATCTAGGAGGTGTGTCTGCTGCAATGAATGATGTTTGATTTAGTTGGCTGGAAGCTTAAATGAGAGACCTCAAAACAGCACAGCCCAAGCAGCTCACATACCTCATCTCAGCACTTTCAGCTCAGCCCAGGCTTTTGGAGATGCAGAAAGGAATCACTCTGGGGAAAGCTGTTGGAACCTAGAGGCCAGGAGAGATCACCCTGTGCCTTCCCATGTAAGAAAGAACCCTGGGTGAAAATTAGCTGTCTTTCCTCTGAAGAACTATACATTTTTAACTAAATAAATCCCCTTTTATCAAAAGCCAATCCAACTCTGGTGTGCTGCATTCTGGCAGCTTTGGCAGACTAAAACACCTAGTTTTAATCTACAGAAAATACAGGTTAAATGCTAGGCAAAATAACATGTTAACTAAATCAATAGTTATACTTAAAACATTTAGTATAAAATATTGTTTTTTAAAGTAAGCTTTGAGCCTCTGATTTCACCTTTACCATGGCTTTGTGTGTGTGTGTGTATATATATATATATATATATGCCTGGATACATCCTAGAGTATATTAACCAGATAATCAAAAAGGATTGGCAAAGTCCCTTGAGGGATGGGAGAAAAAATATGGAACTATTAAACTTTACCATCAGGAAATCCCCAGATGCTTTGTCAAACTTTATGGACACCCAAATCAATATGCCATAACCTTGATCTTGATGTTTGCTCTGGTGAAGCTTATGTAGGTAGCATAGAAGCTTAGAGTACCTATAGGTATGCCTAATAGCTACTTCTGGAGGGCCTCTTTTGTTGCTCAGATGTGACCTCACACTCTCTAAGCCCAACTCTGTAAGTGAAATCATTGCCTTCCCCTCTACATAGGACATGACATCCAGGGGTGAAAGTCTCCCTGGTGATGTGGGAGATGAATCCAAGGGTTGAATCTGGCCCTGGCACCATGGATCAACAATTCCATCCTGATCAAAAGGGGGAAGAGATGTATAACTAATAAAGTATCAGTGGCAAAGAGAGTTCAAATAGAGTCAATAGGTTACTCTGAAGGTTGCTCTTATATAAGCTTCAATTAGACACTGCTACCTATCATAACCTGCCAAACCCCAACCTGGAACATTCCAGCTAATCCTAAAGAACACCTAGGGCAATTTTTAGATTCCACAAGCGTTCCATGCACTAGTGTAACTTTCCAGAAACTACAACCTCCAGAAGGGTCCCTGGACCAGAAAAGTCCTGAAACCTAGAGGGCCCAGAGTCTCAAAAAAAACAGATAGTTCCACCTTTCTATCCCATATTAATAATAGACCTTTCCAACATGAAAAGGCCATAGCCCAAACACCCTAAAGAGAGGGATAGAAAAATCAAAGGTGATGGTGAAGTTATACAGAGAATATAGGGATTAACAATGGATATGAATGCTGAATCATTAAATTGATATCTCTTTTAGTCACCAATATCTTAGAGCAGCTAGAAGTAAAAACCTAAACTTGTGGATTTGTAACCCATGTCAAACTCTGAAATATGTTCTACAACTGTGGTGCTGTGCTTTGAAATTCATTGCTTTTTTGTGTATATGTTATTTTTCACAAAAAAATAGAAATGAAAAAGTCTATTGTGGTGATTAAAAAAAACATTTAAACCTTCTAGCCTCCTATATTCTGGAGCAGCTAGAAGGAAAAATCTGAGAGGATCGTATGGTAGCCCATGGCAAGTTCTGGAATCTGTCCTGTAAATACTTGATGAAGAGTGCTTTGAAAACTATTGCCTTTTTTTTTTACATGGGCAGGCACCTGGAATCAGACCCGGGTATCCAGCACGACAGGGGAGAACCCTGCCTGCTGAATTACTGTGGCCTGCCTGTTGCTTTTTTATCTCTTTGCTATATATATATATATATCTATATATAGATATATATAGATATATATGTTATACTATACAGTAAAAAAGTTTAAAAAAAAAAGTAAGCTGTGAGGCTGTGCTGGGTTACAGCCCCTGCTGCCATCCTGTCAGCCCCTAGGGTTTCTGTGAGCTCATATGACACTCCAGAATGGGAGAGCCAAT